>VMDO01017278.1:32853-45390 GCA_007922755.1 Pedetes capensis | reverse complement strand
TCTGTACAACAGGGGAAACACTATTGTCAGTGCTTCTCTGCTGTTCATAGGGTTTTCAATGGCAGATTGATTTTTGGGAGGGGGTTGCCAGGTCCTTCTCCCAAGCCTACAGCTTCTGGTGTTCCCAGGTGGTCTCCCATCCAGGTACTAACCAGGCCCGACCCTGCTTAGCTTCCGAGATCTGACGGGATCAGATGCTGCAGGCAGTGATCAGGACGTATAGCCTTACCTAATGTTGTTGGAGAGGAAGGGGGAAGTTCTTTCTCATATTAGTTTTAAAATCTAATTGAGGAAAATTCTGTTGCCAGGACAATGGCATATTTAATTGTTCAGCAACAGCAAGGATTTATAAAGAATCACCCCCAATCTATGGAACTAGGGAATATAATAAATCTCCCAGGATTTTCAGCCATGCTTACCATATATCATGCTTAAAAATTGTGTTAGGTATGTAAATGAGATGGGCAAGGGCTGCAGGATCCTGAAGCTATAGGATAATAGTCCAGAGCAGCTGCCCTCTGGTGACAAGTGTGTCTCCTGAGCACATATCCAAGAGGCAGAAGGGGAATGGAGCATGTGTGGGGTTACTGAAGGCCTACTTTAGTAGGTCGAGGCACTGGGCTAGTAACTTTGGGTACATCCTCGCCATTAAACTTCACTGTGTATCCATGGGGTAGATCATTTGCTGGGTTTTTAAAAATCTCCATTATATTAAGTTTCTTTGGGTGGGAGATGAGAAAAGCCCAACCTGCTCAGCTTGAATGAAAAGTGATAACTAATAATAATATAATAATAGGTAAATACTGCTCAGTCCCACACAGTAAAGAATGAAAGCCAACCTGAGGCTGGAGAAGGGCAGAAGTCAAGAGCAATTCTGGGGACTCAGCCATGGGTTTGCTGACCACATCTCTAGTGGACTGACATGACCATGACTCAGCTCCCCAAGGCCCTGTCTCTCAGTTCAAGGACAGAGAATGGGATGGATGCAGCCAAGATTGGGCCCTCCCTTAGATTGGTCAGGGATGGCCAAAGGTGGGGGACATGCAGTGTAGACAACCCCCACCCCACCAGGGCTCATCCATATGGGATTCATAAGCTGTTCCTAGGGATACAGGACTTGTGAGACAGCCTGCAAGTGGCAGAGTCGCCAGGGTCCCAGCAGGAGATGCTGGGATCGATGCATTGTTAAGAAAACAATCTCATTTACAATAGCATCCAAAAAATAAAAGAAAATAAAATGTTTAGGAGTAAATTCAACAAAAGAGGTGAAAGATTTGTATACTGAAAACTATAACACTTTGGTGGAGGAAATTGAAGATGACACAAATAAATGGAAAAATAACCATCAATAGGATGCTAATCTCCAAAATATATAAGGGGCTCAAGCAAATCAATAGCAAGAAAGCAAATAACCTACTTTAAAAAATGGGCAGAGGATATAGCAGACATTTCTCAAAAGAGATAAAAATGCTAACAGTTATCTGAAAAATTGCTCCACATCCTTAATCATCAGGGAAATGCAAATTTAAACTGTAATGAGATACCACCTCATGCTTGTTAGAAGGGCCATTATCAGGAAGACACACAATAACAAGGGTTGCCAAGGATGTGGAGGAAGGGGAACTGTTGTATGCTATTATAGGAATGAAAAAACTAAAATAGAATTACTATGTCATTCAGCAATCCCATTTCTGAGTATAACTAAAGGAAATGAAACAGTACATTCAATAGGTATGTGCACTTCCACATGCATTTCAGCATTACTCATGATAACCAAGGTATGGAAGCAACCTAAATGTTCACCGACAGATAAATGGATAAAGAAAATGCTATATATATATATATATATATATATATATATATAGTATATGTATTATGTATATATATACTATATATATATAGTATATATATTATGTATACATATACTATATATATACACTATACATATACACTATATATATACTGTATATATACACTATATATAGTATACACACACTATATATTATATATACACACCATATATATAGTGTGTGTATGTGTGTGTGTACACACACACACACACACACACACACACACATATATAAAATTCAAGCCTCAGGAGAAAAAAAGAAAGTCTGTCATCTGTGATAACATCAATGGAACTGGAAGACATTATGCTAAGTGAAAGACATTATGCATTAAAAGACAAATATTATATGATTTATGTAATTTCACTTACATATGGGATCCAAAAGAGTCTCATGGAAACAATAGGAAGGTGGTTCCCAGAGGCTAGGGGTGAGTGGAAGGGATAGAGAAAGGGAAGACGTTGATTGAAGGTATGAAGTCTCAGACTACAGGAATAAGTTTTAGTAATGTATTACACTGCATGGTGACTACTGTTATTGTTATTATTGTTGTTGTTGTTATTTTGCAGTTCTGGGGGCCTGAACCCAGGGCCTCATGCATACTTTGTGAGTGCTCTGCCACTGAGGTGTACCCTCAGCCCCTTTTTAATTCTTTATCTTGATACAGGGTCTCCCTAAGTTACACAGGCTGCCTCTGGCCTCAAACCTGTGATCCTCCTGTCTCAGCTTCCTGAGTTGCTGGGATTACAAGGTAGGCCACCACATCTGGCTCTGACTACTGTTATTAATATTATATTGTATATTTCAAAAGCACTAACCTAGATTTTTGCTATTCTCACCACAAATAATAAGTCGGTGAGCTGATAGATGTTCATTAGCCAGATTGAATCTTTCCATAATATATATATATATTCATCAAAATATTATATTGTACCCCTAAAATATATACAATCATTATTTGTCAATTAAAAATAATTTTTACATCATATCTAGAAAGTAGCAAAGTAAGATTTGAATCCAGACAACTTAAGTCCAGAACATAAGTGCTTAATTTCTATATTGATGCTCTTCTTAATTGTTGTTGTTATTGTTAGGTGCTGTCGAGTCGGTATCCGACTCATAGTGACCCTCATAGGGTTTTCAATGGCTGACTGTTTCGGGATTGCCTTGGGAGTGGATTGCCAGGCCCTTCTCCCATTTTTGCGATGCTGGGAATTGAACTCGGGACCTCAGAGAATGCAGCGCAGCGCTCTACCCATTGAGCTAAATCCCAGCCACTTCTTAATTGTCGTAGAAAGAAAAAAGAAAGAAAGAAAGGAAATCCCTTTCAATAGCTACTCTGTTCATCTATTGCTCCCTAACCAGCTACTCTAAACTGAATGGCTTACATTAATAGCAGTACTTTATATGATGCACAAATCTGTACTTTGGACATGGATGAGAAAGGAAATCTTGTCCCTGCTCTGGCATCAGCCAGGACAGCTTGACTGAGGCAGGAGGATCTCCTTTCAAAGCAGCTCATTCATTGTAAACTGCTGCTGGTTATAAATTCCTCTCCTATGAGCCTCTCTGTGGGTGGCCTGGGCTTCCCTTCAGTCCTGGGACTGAGTTCCAAGAGCAAGCACCAGGAGAAAGAAAGTATGAGATTCTTAAACCCAGGACTTGCAAAGTAGCACAATGTACTTCTACTGCATTCTAACCATAGTGCAATTACTAAGCAATAGGATTTTGGAAGAGGCATAGGGCCTACCTCCTGGGGGAGGAATATCAAAGAATGTGGGGGCCATGTTTTCAATCTACTACACCAGCTCAAGCTAGTATTGTCGCATGTCACAGATTCCAAGAGGAGGCCAGGAATCAATAAAAGAGCCAGATAATTCAGTCATGGCAGTTATGTCCTTTCTCACCAGAATTCTGACATCAAACCCACTCAGCTCTGCTGTCTTCTAGCCTCTGTGCTTCTTATTGCAAAATCCCAAACTCCTCAAAAAGATCTCAGATGGGCCCACCCAGGTCATGTCATGGATCGAATCTTTGTGTCCTCCCCACATTCATGTATTGAAGTTTGAACCCCCAATGAGATGGTATTTGGAGGTGGGGCATTTGGTAGGTGATTAGAGTTAGATAGGGTCATGAAGATAGAACCCTGATGATGGGATTAATGATCACCTAAAAAGAAGGGGAGAAGCCAGGCATGGTAGCGCATGCCTGTCATCCCAGGGACTGAGGAGGGAGGAGGGAGGGGTAGGAGGATTGCAAATTTCAGGCCAGAGGCAGCCTACACAACTTAGCAAGACCTTGTCTCAAGATAAAAAAATTTTTAAAGGGGCTGGAGGTGCAGGTCAGTGGTAGAGCACTTGCCTAGAGCGGAGAAGGCCCTAGGTTCAGCCCACAAAAGGCACAAAAAAAGATGGGGAAACATGGAAACATGATCTCTCTCTCTCTCTCTCTCTCTCTCTCTCTCTCTCTCTCTCTCCCTCTCTGTCTCTCTCTTTCTCTCTCTGCCTTGTATCTGCCTTGCCATGTAAAGACACAGCAAGAAGTTGGCCATCTACAGACCAGAGAGCAGGACATAGGATCTGCCAGCACCTTGATCTTGATCTTCCCAGTCTCCAGAACTGTGAGAAATACTGTTTGTTTTTCAAATCTCTCAGTCTGTGGTAATTTGTTATAGCAGCTCAAATAGACCAAGACAGATCAGCTATAGCCAGGTCCTCGCCCTAAAGAAGAACAATGGTTATTGGCCTGTTTAATGGATGAGTAAACTGAAATTGAGTGAATCTAAGTTATTTACCCAAAGTCAAATGACTGGTAAATTGTGAAGCCAAGATTTATGCTCATGATCTTTCTGCCGCCAGTAAAGAGGCATGCAATAAATAAAATCTCAGAGCTAAGAAGCTCTTGTATTTACCAAGTTCCTTTGGTGAAAGTGGGTGGTGGTTAGCTGAAACACATTACACCATATTTCCCTCAATATATATCAAAAGATCAGTGTTTACTACATATGTGATTATTCCACTCAGTTTTTGCTTCAGTAGGTCTTGAGCGGTGCCCAATAATTTGCTTTCTAACCATTTACCATATGATGAGGATGGTGGGCCAGGGACCACAGTCAGAGAACCATTAGTCTAAATGAACAAATATCTACAGTATAGGATTTCTCTTTCTTGGAGCTTCTGGAGTGGATTGATCAAGGATGACTGGTAGTAAATACCCACTGCTCCCACTACACTTTTGTAGGAAGAGAGTGCTTCCTCTTTCCACTGATGTTGGGTGAGGCCATGTGACTTGTGCTGGCCTCATGTTTCATGTGTATTTCTCTGCTTTTGTATTTAGAAATATAATTGGCTTTGGACAATGGGATGTTAGCAGATGAGACATGAACAGAGGCTTGAAATATGCTTGTGTGGCAGGGCTTGCCTTCCTGTGCTCTGCCGTGGGAAGAGCTTCCAAGGGTAGCACGGCACCATGGTCCCAGAAGAAGGAAAAACTAAATGGAGCAGACTTGAACTCAACTGTGAGCTGAGCTTAGATCAGATGACCTGCAGATACAGGAGAGAAAAAGAAATGCTCGTTATTGAAAGATGCTGGGCCTCTGGTGGTTTGTTTTGTGGCATTATTGTAGTCAGAGTTCACTGATATAATGACCAGCGTTAGACTTTTCCTTTTCTTTAAACTATTCCTTGGCGCCTTCGTTTTACAAATTCTTACCCTAAGACTTGGATGAAATCTTGAATTTGTCTCTGCCAGATTTCAGCATCAACATATATCAATTCATTTTGGAGAAAATTTTTTCTCTCCAAAGAATTAACAAAACCAACAAATTGTTTGAAAATTAAATTTAAAAATAATGAAGAAGGAATGAATTAGGCCATATTCTTGGCTGGCTATGCAGATAGATCAAAGCCAATTGGCTTAACATTGACATGTGATTCTGAACTTTGAAAAAAGCTGGAAAAAATAAAATTCAACATTGAGATGATAGCATATCTGGAATAAGAAAGAATTTACTGCTGAGATAAAAATGTGGGATGTTCTAGGAGGAAACTATATCTGAAAGGGCAAAAAAGTAATCCAAAGTTGTAAGCATTTTGAGCCAGGCGTTATAATGCATGCCTGTAATCCCAGCAACATGGGAGGCTAAAACAAGGAGGATCGCAAGTTTGAGGCCAGAGGCAGCCTGTGCAACTTAATGAGATGCTGTCACAAAATAAAGGGGCTGGGGTAGTGGGGGTGTGGCTCAGTGGTAGAGCACTTGCTTAACATATGCAAGATCCTGGGTTTACGCCTTCAGTGCTGCAAAAAATTTAAAAAGTATTTTAAAGGCAGAGTCTAAGAGGAAAACTTGCATAATTACTGACTTCTTTGCCAGGTTCCATTTCACTGGGTGGCAATCACTGTAAAACACAAAATTCTACAGAAATGAATCTGCCTTTACCCAAAGAAGTAGTCATAGAAACCGTTATTTACATTTTCCCTTTAAAACATTCAGTGGAAAAAATCTTCTGAAGGCTTAGTCCTGGTCACTGACTTTCATTAGAACCCAAGTGGATTATCTTCTGACTGTGCTTCTTATTCTAAAGCACATAAAGCTAAAAACTGTAGTTTTCTGTGAGGGAAAAATATCTTCAGGCTCACATTGCTTGCTAACAAGCACTTTAAAACTTTTAGAATGTCAAATGTAGCAAAACAGAGTGAGCCAATTATATTCTAGAGAGGAGAAGGAATAAGAATACAAATACAAATAAAAATTACATGAAATAATACAGATCCAACTTCATATGAGTTATACATATGATTTACCCACATATGAATCTCCCACTGTGTGCCAAAACTGGTGCTCAATGTTGCATATCCAGTCTTTGACTGATAGCTAGTATTTATGGTCCATTTCTGTGGATTAGATTGTACAGGTCTCAGGGTCTGATCTAGTTCTATCTTCCTTTGCTCAGTAGTTTTACAGGAGGATTCCTTAATTGTGGAATTTGCTAAATTAGCCCATAGTAGACAATATAGAAATTATGTGTGTGTATGTGTGTGTGTAAAAAGATAGATGCTCTTTGTTTCAGAAATTTGTCTTTGACAAATCATTACTTACCAAGTTTTCATTTTACTCAAGATTATATGTCATACTGATATTTAGTTATCAAGAAAAGTGTTATTGGTATTATTGAACCTAGCATTTATTGACTATTAAGCATATACTATGTACTGGGGTTTAGTTTAGTTGGTAGAGTGCTTGCTCCACGTGTTCTGAGGCACTAGATTCAATCCCCAGCACTGCAAAAATGGGAGGAGGACCCAGCAATCCACTCCCAAAACAATCAGCCATTGAAAACCCTATGGATAACAGAGAAGCTCTGTCAGATATAGCACCTCTTTCGTTCTGTTGTACATAGGAAAGCTATGAATTGGATCTGACTTAATGGCATTTAACAGCAGCAGCAGCTGTTATAAACCAGGGATATTTCATTTATCCCTTGTATAGCCACAATCATTATATTAATTTCCTAATTTCCCTATTAATTACCCAGTTTACATAAATCATGACAATGAGGTGACCAGCTTTTCAGGTATGGTGACCAGCTTTTCAGCTAGTCAGGTATGGAGTGGGAACTAGAACCCTAATTAGCCTAAGGGAGTTTTTAAAAAAATATATGAACTTCCTTAAGGACAAGAAAAAGAGATAACTGGATGGGTTGTTGGAAGTGAGAAAGCCAGTGGATGTGTGGCAACTGACCTAGGATATCCCAGAAAGCTGTCTCCTTGCCAACAGTGGCCCTTATACTGCCTGGCTTGCCCCAGGAACTCTTACAGGCTCAAGAGTGAGTGGCAGCAACTACATCTGGGAGTGTGAGTAAAGGTGAGAACAAATGGCTCCAAGTCTGGACCCCAACCCTCCTTTTTCACTCCACAAAACTCTAACCACTAGAGTAGACATTGTCATTCTAATAGGGGAACATAACCCAAATATGCATATGAGCTTTACTACATTTTAGTCAAAAGTTTCCATAAACCGGTAAGTTGATAAAAATGTAACCAAAAGTGATATAACAATTGCATAATGGAAAAAGCCAATGCTGTATTACTCTGTACCCCATCAACATTTACCAATAAAGGGGAAAATAAATAAAATAAAATAAAGTAATAAAATAAAAAGTGTCATTCTGTTACACGTAGCAAACCAAGCCATGGGTCTCTGAACTGGAGATACGAGGCACAGTTTAATAAATAAATAAATATTTATAAATGAATACCTATACATTTGAAAGCTGAGACCCATCCACTCTTCAACCTACTTCCCAAACTTTCTTCACTAATGGGCCAGCCAGGCCCATATACATTAGGAAGATGGCTGCAGGGGCCACCTCTTGTGAGTGTGACCAGCCTAAGAAAGCAGAGGGAAGGATCTGACATTAGCAAAACCTGCAAGGAAACTGCCCAGCCAGATGGTCCTATCGTCCCAAGGATATCCATTTACAGCCTTGCAACTCTCAGTCAACTTCTCAGCGTCCCACTCTTCAATATAAACAAGCAAGTGGATATCAATGCACATATGAGAAAGATTATAAATAAAAAACTAGAGAGGAACAAATTTAAAGGGAAGAGACTCTGCTGAGAAACTAACAACAAAAACCTGTCATCATGAGAAGAAAAACAGATTGGCATCTTCAAAACAGGTACAAAGTGCTGGGAATTTAAGGTAAGAAGCAATTCAGAAGACAAAGAAAGTCCCTGCAAGTTAAAAGCTATGAAAAAACACAAATGCAAAAATCAATGGAAAACTTGAAAGAATAAATTGAGGAAATTTCCCAGAAAGTAGAGGGCAAAGTCAAAGAGACAGAGAATGGAGATGTTGTTGTTAGGTGCTGCAGAGTTGAGCCTGACTTTTAGAGACCCTATGTACAACAGAACCAAGCACTTACCCAACCCTGTGCTGTGCCTGACACTATGTCAGTGCTTCTATGCTGTTCACAGGGTTTTCAATGGCTGCTTTGGGATTGCTTTGGGAGTAGGCTGCCACATCCTTCTCCCAAGAGAATGAAGAAAAACTATTAAATGATGACTGACAAGTGCAAGATGCCCAACACACAAATAAGAGGAATGCCAGAAGGAGAGAACAGAGAAATCAGAAAGGAAGAAGTTGTCTACAAAATAATCCAAGAAAATTCCCCAGAACTGAAGTGCAAAGATTACCAAGGTTGAAAGATCCTATCAAGTTGTGTCATTGTGAAATTTCAAAATGTTGGGGACAACCCTACAAACTTCCAGAAAAGAAAGAAAGAAAGAAAGATTACATACAAAAACCCAGAACCAGAATGGCTTCAAACTAATGCAGAGAAATGTAATCAATATTCTCAAGGAAAATTATTTTCAGTCTAGAATTCCACACTTAACCAAAGTATCAACCAAATGTCAGGGTGGCATACAGACACTGCAAACATCAAATGCAGAAAGAAAGAAAGAAAAAGAAAGGAAGGAAGGAAGGGAGGGAAAGAAAGAAAAAAGAAATTCAAAAGAGTCCCAGGCACTTTTTCTTAAAAAGTTTGTGGAGAATGTGTTCCGAAAAACAAGGGAGTAAAGCAAAAAGAAGAAGACAGGAGATCTGGAAAATAAGGGACCTAACCCAAGAAGCAGGCAAAAGTGATGGCAATAAAGGGAAATTCCAGAATGGCACGTGTGCATGAAGATGTGAGCAGTCAGAAGAAAGCACCAGGAGGGAGATTTCTTCAAGAAGGTAAAGTGAAAGAAAACCTAATAATGTGACCATCTTGAGAGGAGAATTAGCAGGAGAAAAGTGGAGGATTGAATGAGTGATAAGCATGTAGGAAATAAAGCAAGCAAACAAACAAAATGATGATTCATGAAAGAGGAAAACATACTGATCAGGAAAGAGAAGTCATCATACAGCACTCTGCAGTTGAGCTGTGAAAACCATTTTTATAGCTATGATGAAAACCAAACATTGGCGAAACCCAAATTAGAGCTGAACTCTAATACTAAAAGGATGGTGAGGATAGGAGCAAAAAGCAGCTGTTTAAGACAACTCCCAATTTTTTACACAAACAAAGAAGTAGAATAAGAGCATATTCTTCAGAGAATTGGAAACAAATACCAAAAACATGAGCTGAAAGAGCAGAATGTAGTTTTGTTTTCTAAGAAGAAACAGACAGAAAGATGAAGGTGTGCTGATTTCCACAAAAGCTATTTTGTTCTTTATATTATGAACTTACATAACTTGTATAACTTGGTGGGGAAAATTAATAATTAAAGAAAACAATTAAACTGTACTCATTTAAATGATTTCACTGCAATAAGTACTTAACAAATTAATCCAATTAAATTGGATCTCTCCTAGGACTTGCAAAGTCTTTTTTTTTTTTTTTTTGTCCCTTTTCATGTAAATAAACCTCTTTCTGACCTAGGAAAAGATATTGTTCTTCATGCGGCACCATGGGAGACCCTGGGAGAGGGGACCAGAGAGAGCTGAGATTCAAGTCCTACCCTCATCTCTTCCTAGCTGTGTGTACTCAGTTCCCAATTCTCCCCATCTGTAAAGTGGTATTGTGTTAGTCTTTTTATCACTGACACAAAACTGACATGAACAGCTAAAGGGAGGGAGGACTTGTTTTGGCTGCCAGTTTCAGAGGTCTCAGTCCATAGTCCTTGGTGCCATTGACTCTAGGCCCATGGTGAGGCCGAACATCATGGAGGCAGTAGCATCTGACAGAGGCTACTCACCTCATGGTAGGCAGGAAGAAAGGGAGGGACCAGGGACCATGTATAACCTTCAGAGCCCCCCCCCTCCAGTGACCTTCTTCCTCCAGGTGTGCCCCACCTCCTAATTTTTCTACCATTTTCCAAAGTAGTGCCACCAGCTGGGAACCAAGTCTTCAACGTATGGGCCTGTGGGGACAGTTCATATTCAAACTGTTGTTGTTAAGTCATCCAGATGGGCTAACTCAGAGCGACCCTCATAAGGTTTTCAATGGCTGATTGTTTTTAGGAGTGAGTGGGCTGCCACGTTTTTCTCCAATTTTTGGGTGCTGGAGATCAAACTCAGGGCCTCAGAGAGTGCAGAGCAGCACTCTGCCAACTGAGCTAAACCCCAGCCCCATTCAAACCGTACAGGCATTAACTAATATCTATATGACTTTGAATGGGAGAAGGACATGGCAATCTGCTCCCAAGGCAATCCTGAAACAATCAGCCATTGAAAACCCTATGAGGGTCACTATGAGTTGGACACAACTCAATAGCACCTAACAACAACATATGCCTTTGAAGGTATCTTAGTCCTTCTTGTACTGCTATAATAGAATACCTGAGACTATATGGTTTTTAATGAACAGAAATTTATTTGGTTCATAGTTCTGGAGACTGGAAAATCCAAGATCGAGGGACTACATCTGGTAAGGGCCATCTTGTCGCATTGTCTCATGGCAGAAGGCAGAAGGGCAAAAGTATGTGCAGGCATGGGAAAGGGAGCTTGCTTTTAAAACAAACCCAATTTCATGATGACAAACCCACTCTTGAGAAAATGATGCTAATCCATTCATGAGGACAGAGCTCTCATGAACTAATCATCTCTTAAAAGTCCCACCTCTCACCACCGTTGCTTTGGGGATTAAGCTTCCACCACATGAATTTAGGAGGAGGTAATTTTACTATTCTCTACCTTTTTAGTTTTTTTTTCTATAAAATTTGAACAATGAAGTTTGTTTTATGAAATTACTGTGAAGTTTTCAAATACGTTAATGTTTTTTTTAAGTCCTTATTTTTCAGACACTGAAACACTCACAGATAAAAGGCTATGATATCTTTGGATTTGCTCCAAAATAATCTTATATTAAAGGAATGGGCAGGGATGTAGAAGAAACAAAAGTGGTCACAAGTGTTAATAGAGGAAGCCGAACAATGGATATACCATGTTTCCTGGGCTTTGTTTTTATGTGTAAAACCTTCCATTGTTGTTGTTGTTGTTAGATGCCTTCGAGTTGGTATCTGACTCATAGCAACCCTACCTCCAACAGGTGAAACACTATTGTCAGTGCTTCTCTGCTATTCATAGGATTTTCGATGGCAGATTGATTTTTGGGAAGGGGTTGCTGGGTCCTTCTCCAACCATACAACACCTGATGTTCCCAGTTAGTCTGTCATCTAAGTACTAACCAGGCCCGACCCTGCTTAGCTTCCAAGATCTGATGGGATTGGATGCCACAGTGCTATGGCTGCAGGCAAAACCTTCCATAGTAAAAGGCTTTTTCAAATTTGCCATTATATTTGTACCTTTTATTTTTCGATTGTCTTCTTTCCCCTCACACCTTAATATTACTCCATTTCCACTATTTTATTTTACTTCCATTTGATATTTTATTAAATCATATCCTCAGGTGGAGATGATAATAGTATATTGTGCAACTTTACATTTCATCTTCACAGCAACTCAATATTATTATTCCAATTTTTCAGATGAGGGAAGTGAGGGTTTGTGAGTTTTTGTTGTTGTTGTTGTTGTTGTTGTTGTTGTTGTTTTGGGTTTTTTTCTTTTTCTTTTCTTTTCTTTTTTTTTTTTTTTTTTTTTTTTTTTTTTTTTTTTTTTTTTTTTTTTTTTTTTTTTTTTTTTTTTTTTTTTTTTTTTTTTTTTTTTTTTTTTTTTTTTTTTTTTTTTTTTTTTTTTTTTTTTTTT
>VMDO01017278.1:0-32753 GCA_007922755.1 Pedetes capensis | reverse complement strand
CCACCATGCCTGGCAAGACCTAGGGAGATTGCCCCAGGTCGGGAAGTGGTGGTGCTGGAACCCCAATGCCTACATTGTAAGGTCATAATGAGGAATTTAATTAAATACTTTGTGTAAACCACCTTGCTTGGGCCTAACCCAGAAACAAGTCCCGTATGTCAATTCTTGATGCTATGAAAGAGACAAAGAAAAAACTGGAGGTGCATTGCCTCTCGTGTATGACCCTAACTTTTGTGAAGGAGAAACACAGATCTGACCTGGAACCTGCCACAGCTGTTGACAAGGACCCCGGAGAGTGAGGCGTCCGAGTCTCCACGCCCTCCTTCCCTTGGTACACCTCCTCTGCTCCCCTTTTGCTCTTCTACTTGCACCTATTTCCTTCTAGATAGGTGTGTGGGAGGGAACGGGGGCCCAGCTTCCCCTGCTCATAACTGTGCATGGGTACCAACCACGCTGACAGCCAGCCTGCCTGCCTTCCCAACTGAGGCTTCCTGTCTCCAGCCAAGACCCGCCTCCCACCGGGCTGGCCTCTGTCTTCTTCACCACCTGTTTCTGCCTCTCCCCAACCACTGGTTGGAATGGATCTCACTCAGCCAGAGAAGCCATGGAGACCCTTGCCACCTGTCAGCCATGTAGTTCCCCTCCCAGGCTGTGAGGTAGCACAAAAAAATCATTGGAGGCACAGGGGAGTCTCAGACTAGGAGGGAGGGCTGAGCAGGAGAGCAATTTCCACAGGGCTCCATCTCCTTACACCTCCTGTTCCCTCATCACCCAGGAAGCCAGGTTCCCTTCCTGCTAGCTAATTTGTGACAGGGTTTGTGGAGAAAGTAACAAAGGCAAGTCCTATGCAAGAAACGATGTGTGGGATGATGTGGTTGGTAAAAGTTGGAAATGTCCACTCAACCACCTGGGCATGCACCTGGTAAGGAGAGAACAGTTTCCCCCACCCAGAGGTCACACTGGCTCAGACACACCACTGCCTGTGAGGAATTGTGCCAACCTGGATTTTATCCTGACCTTCAAAGTGAAAACAGCACCCAATAGACAACATTAAAAACAAATCTCTGAGAAAGGGAGCAGGGTGTGTGGATGTTCGGGGCTGGTGTGCAGGAGCGCACAGGAATCTGTCTGGTGATTCCACCGGAGCTCTCCCACCAGATTTGGGGATTATTTAGGAGCTCAGTCTGTCCAGCTGCGATTTGTGATTCACCAGCTGTCTCGGGAAGTTGAATGGGATGTGCAGAGGTCCCCCTCAGGGAGCCGTGAACGCCTGCAGAGTTTAACATGGCTTGAGATCCTAGCACAAAAGAGGTGGCTTCCAAGGGATCTGGAGGTGAACTGTCACCAGCAAAAATCTTCAGCACTTACTGAAAAAGGAATCAGAGTTGCTACAGTGGTTGTGAGCACATATTTTTAGATGAGATATCTTGTCAGAATCACAATCTGTCCTGTTGATGGTATTTTTGAAACTAAATGCAAAATCTCATCTTCCTCCAAAATGGCTGTTGTGAAGCCAGCTGCCCTGCCTGGGAACTAGGGGTGGGGTAGGTGGTGGGGGGAGGCAGGGAAACAGAGGCCCCACCTAGGAGGACTGTGTGTGCCTAGACAAGAAGATTGGGGCTGTTGAGCAACTGGAAGCCACATAACTGTGTCTGGGCGAGATAACGACATTATTCATTCACTTCAAAGTGCAAATGGCCAGGCTCCTGCCTGTCAGTATTCAGCTCTGCGTGCATCTGCTTCTAGGTGCTCCCGGGGGTCCAGGTAGTAAGTCTGAGGGCAAAGGGGGTGAGGGCTCATCCATGACATCATTAAGGTTTTCAATGGCTGATTGTTCAGGTACAAAAGAGAATAGTAGAGAGTAAGGATTCACTGATACGGGGTAGCCAGATAGTTTGTATGAGGGGCAAAGGGGATGAGGGTGCACACCTGGCATCATTATGAGGGCAGCTCCAAAATGCAATTGAGGACACAAGGTAGGTGCAGGATGATAGGGTCAAGGCTGAGGGACACCAGTAGAGTAAATGACTGAAGTTAGAAGACTGTTCTTAACAAACGCAATGGAAAGATGGGATGGAATTTGAAGAGTGGTGTGCTTAGAATTGAAAATTTGAAGATGCTAGAGTTATGAGCAATGACTAGGCTATGGTGTGGCCTTGGAGTGATGGCTGAAATGAGATGAGATCTTTGCAGGTGATGGCCTGAGGAACTGAGATGCCTGCTTGCTCAGGGTTTGTCTGCATAAGTACTGAAGCGGCCAAAAACCATGGCTCCTGCAGCGTCGGGAGAGCAGTGAGTCAGTAGCCCAAATCTTCAGGGAATAAGGAGGAGGGACAGGAGAACAGAGGAGGAACAATTGCTTCAAAGGAACTAGAGGCCTTTAGGGAGGAGAGAGGAAGCAGCAGGAAGCAGCAGTGGCTGCTGGGCTTACTCCTAACCCCTGAGGTCTGTAGGATTTGAGATTCCAAGTAAAACCCACACCCCACTTACAGGGAATTCTGGGAAGCAGTGCCTTGAGGGGGTGTGGGAGGCAATCTTTGTACTCCAGGAATTGACTTATCCAGGCTCCACCGTAGGACACACACAGCACCAGGCTGTGATGGACACTCACTCTCACCGTCCCAGGTCCCCCAGGTGGCAGATCTGTAGCAGTGGTTTTGCTTATAGAGTTAACATGGCTCTGGGAAGTAGGTAAAGGATTCCGTTGTCAGGAGACCCCCCATCACCTTACCCCTGTCCCATCAACATCACTGCTGCGTGGCTGCCCCAGACAGGGACGTTCACTTCAGTATACAGATAGGAAAAATGGGGATCAAAACAAACAAGCAAAAGAGAATTTATAGTCAACTAAGACCTCAAAAAAATGAAAAAGAAAAATGTGGATCAGAGAGTTAAATGGCAGAGCAAGGAATGAGCCCCATGACTCTGACTCTGAGCCTGAGACCGAGTTTTCCAACTCACGGATGGAATGAAAAGTTAATACCAATATAATATGAGGGTTTGGACAGGCCCGTGTGGGGGCTATGGGCTTTGAGAAAATACCCATCCTATCGCTATGGCTTACTAGACTGGCGAAGAGCCACGTTATTTACCCCTCCAAGGCTCAGTTTCCCCACCTGTACTATGGTTATAATTCACATCTATCTTGTCAGGTTGTGCAAGGTTTGGAAGTGTAGGTAAGGTCTCTGTGCAGTATTTGTAAAATTGGAATTAGTACGGTAGCTGCTGGTAACAGAAGGAATAATATCAGGAAGCATTGATTTCGAGATTTTCTAATCTAGCTTTGATCATTGTAAATCAGATCAGAAGATCTGGCTCCAAAATGAATGTTCATTATAATGCCCATGACCAGCGGGCACCAAGCCAGGAGTGCTGTTGGGAAACCCTAGAGAGGCCATTCGCATCAATACACTAACATTTGCCTTGTCCTTGAGGCTCACGCCCTTGTTGACACAAGTGGCCATTAGAAGATGAGATGAGCAGTGGCAGAGGTAATGGGCTGGAAGGAGGCGGCAGCATATTGGGTTTGGCCCTTGAGAAGATAGCGAGGGGGTCATTAAGGTCTGGATCAAAGCTGGGTGGGGATCAGGTGCGTTACCACTCTTGGGCCCCCTCGGAAACATGGCAAGGTCTGAGCTCAATGCAAAAGTTGCTCTCAAGGTCTGAAAAACTTCTCACCCCAATAGCAAGTGCCACCATCATCAAGAATTTTACTGCATGATTCATTCTGCATGGTTGGGAAATACCGAATATCCTTTTCTCCAGAGAGGAGGGAAAGTCACCCAAAGCCCCTTGATTAAGTTCATCAATCCTTACTGAACTTGAGTAAAAGTTCTGCCGTGGAAATCTAATTTATAGTCCTTTTTTCTCCTGTCTAAAAGTGACCAAAATGCAAATAAAAAGGACAGACTTGCTTTAGTTTCTGTCTGCCTTTAAGGTGGCCACTGTTTACTTAATTTGTTTATCTCTAGATTGAAAAGAGTAACAACAAAGATTAATTTGTGGTTTGTCCATATAATGGGATACTATGCCATTCATTAACAATGGTGCTGGAACCTGGGCATGGTGGCGCATGCCTGTAATCCCAGTGGCTCAGGAGGTGGAGGCAGGAGGATCACAAGTTTGAGACTAGAGGCAGTCTGAGTAACTTAGTGAGACCCTGTCTCAAAAAAAGTAAAAGAAAAAAATGGGCTGGAGTGTAGCTCAGTAGTCCAGCACTTGCAAAGCATGCAAGCGCGAGGCCCTGGGTTCAACCCCCAGTACCGCAAAAACAAACAAAAAAATGGTGCTGGAATATCTACTGCAAACCTAGAAATATCAGGCCACAAAATATTAAGTGAAAAAAGCGAGAGACAGAACTGTGTAGTTCGTAGTAGTTCATGCTTGTGATGGGGGAAATATGTGCGCACACATGCATGCAACCCAAAGTAGGGAAGGAGCCACTTGGACAGTTTAACTCCAGCGATCCCAAAGTCAGGGCTCTCTCAGGCTGGCTGCAACACAATGCATACCTCCATTTCCTGCAGAAGGATGGCAGGTATCTTTTATTCCTTTGTTTCTTGGCTCTCTATACTCTAAGTTTTCTTCATTTAATATATGTTATTTGTGCAATCTCTTAAATGTAAAAAGTGTAAAAAGGGACAGTCCCAAACAGGCACATTAGTGCTCTTTGTAATGGCTTTCAAAATGGAAGCATCTGAAACTCTTGGAGGAAAAGTTAAATAAAATTTGGTCCATTCATACAAGGGAATATTGACTGGCTCCGTGTTTTCCTTTTAGAGAGTCTATAACTCCATGCTGAAGCACATGCTGCACATAGGCTTCTTCTCTCAACGTCACTCTCGTTCTTTCCTTCTGTGCAAGTGCTGAAGGGTTATGCACTGTGTTTTCCAAACCCCATCGTGGCTTGAGTTGCACAGGTGGCCTGGCTTCTGATGAGCAGATATTACTGCTGCTGCTGCTCCTGGTACCAGGTCTCAGGTAGGTGTGACCAGGAAGCCCAGGCTGGCACCTGCTGCTGTATACCCCGGAAGGAGTCTCTAAGGCACTAAGGTCCCAAGAGAAGCCCCTTTCTGCTTTAAATTGAAACACACATAGGAGAAAGTTTATTAGCCTTTTTGTTTGTTTTCTTTCTAAAAAGCAAGGTACCAAGCTCTGTCTATAGCATTACTGAAAAAGAATAAAGAAATCATGTACAGAAAAAGACCAGAAGGAAATACAACCAAGATAGTAACAGTGATTATCTTTGGGTACTGAAATCATGAGGAGACTTTTCACCTTTTTAATGTTTTTGTGTTTTTTTAAAACTTGAGTATGTCTTATTTATGAGTATGTTATTTATAATTACTAAACATATACCTTTTTATAAGAAGAGAACCGCTGTCACTTAATTCTCACCATAGAAGAGGATGGAGGATTTTGTGGCCCTCACTTGCACCTCTGTGTCCCATCATGGACACTCTCGGGACAGGAAACCCTGCTTGCCCCAGCCTCTCTTCCACTCTTCTGTGACTCCTCTATGCTTCCCCTGTATCTTTTCTTCCTTACAGTATTCAGTGATGACACTCATGGACACATCTTGTTTTCTGCCTAGTCTCCTGCCTTCAAATCTTCCTCCTGAGATCCAATCACAATAAATCATGAAGATGGTGAATAGTGATGATTATAGTAATGATCCTAATAGAACACAGAGACCTTGGGTCCAGATTGAGTAACTGGCTAGGTTTATTCTGCATCCTGTATCCCTGGATAAAACAAACTTTGGTCCTTTTCCATCTGGAGCTGTCAGATGGTGAGATAATAACTGGATTAAGCGAATGGAAAGGCATCTTCAGTCATAAGACACAATTTGTAAGAGTTGTAGGGGCTGCTCCAGGGGCTATAGCTTACAGCCGTCCAGCCACCGAGAGAGAACGTCATTCAGCTGGCAGTTCCGGGACCAGGTGGGCCTGCAGGGGGGAGGCCAGAGAGAGGATCAGGGAGAGGTTCCTTAAAGTCAGAGCTCAGGGGCCCCATGGCTCTGCACTCCACCCTAGCCCATTGGCCCTGCCTGCCTCATCCTGGAGCATCTAAGTCTGTTGTCTGTTACCTCACTATGGGCAGATTTCCAAAGGCGTAGTGCTGGTGTTTCTTGCATCCTGGGGCCCAAAGCACCCCAACCTCACCCATAAACCCCACCCAGTTCAGGAGCACTGATCTGTGAAGTTTACCCCAACCCTGTGAGGTAGGTATTCATTGTTATTGTTGTTGTTGTTGTTAGGTGCCATTGGGTCACGTCCGACTCATAGTGACATGATGTACAACAGATGAAACACCTCCGACTCTGTGCCATGCCTGGCACTATGTCAGTGCTTCTCTGATATTCATAGGGTTTTCAAGAGCAGATTGTTTTAGGAGTGGATTGCCAGGTCCTTCTCCCTAGCCTGTAGCACCTGGTATTCCCATGTGGTCTTCCATCCAAGGACTCACCAGGCTAACCCTGCTTAGCTTCTGAGATCAGGCGGTATCTCATGCCAGGGTGCTTTGGCTGCAGACAAGTATTAGTGTTGTTGTTGTTGTTGGGCACTGTTGAGTTGAGTCTGACTCATAGCGACCCTCATAGGGTTTTCAATGGCTGACTGTTTCGGGATTGCCTTGGGAGTGGGTTGCCACGTCCTTCTCCCATTTTGTGGTGCTGGGAATCAAACTCGGGACCTCAGAGACTGCAGAGCATCGCTCTACCAACTGAGCTAAATCCCAGCCCCCTCAAGTATTAGTAGATCCTCCGAAGTGAGTTTCAGAGAAGTTACATGACTTACCCAGAGTTATATGGTATACCCTTGGCAGACCCCAGAATTGCAATCAGAGCCTTTGCTCCTGGCCCCTTTCACTTTTCCAGGTGTCCACTTACAAAATTCCTCACCTTCCAAACTTCTTCCAACCCCTCAACCCTGGCTTGCTAGGCCAAATAATTCCCCTGTTCCCCATGCCTGGCTGGCACCCATACTCAGCTCCCCTGCCTCCACGTCCAGGCTAGGGGAGGCACAGGCCAGCCGCTGGCCATTAGAAATCCTCTAGTCAGTCCCGTCCCTCGGCCAGCAAGGCCTTCGTGGTCTTCCAGGGTGGAGGTCCCACAGTGCAGGAAGAGGAGGTGGTCCCCTGGCCTCTCACAGCTGTCCAGCAACAGCAAATACACACACATCTGCATTTTTTGGAAATTCCAAGGCTCTCCATAGCACTGGGGCAGACAGTGTGGAAGGGACTCTTGGGGGCTAAGGAATTTTGATCTTCTTCCTTCCTGTCCAGCCAACCCTCACAGAGCTTGGGAAAGACTCGGCTGCCTGTTAGCTTGCAAAGAGCTCACTTCACTGGGAGCCTGAGCCTGGAGGAAAGCCTTGATCAGCCTGGCCCTGCAAATCTCTATTTAGTGTCACACATGGAAGATGACTTCGGCTCGTTAGTGCTTGCCCCAAAGGGTCAACCCAAGCTCACCAGTTAATGGGAAAGTGCAGACCCTGTAGGATAGGCATGGCAAGCACTCAGAAGACAGTTAATAGTAACAAGGAGATCTCCACCGCAAAATGCAATCTGTTCAGTTAGAGGTGAAAATGGACTGAGGAATAAATGGTATTGAGGACAACTAGTCATTCAAAAACTGTGGAGATCTGCCACACTTCACATTTTATACCAAAATAAATTCCAAGAGGGTCCATTTTTTTAGCATGAAAACATAAAGTATAAAAATTCTATTTTTGAATTTATTTAACAAAACCTTAGTACACGGATTATTTTGTGCCAGCATTGTTCTGGTGTAAAGGAAACCATGGCTCAATTTCTTCATGATACTAGAGTAGGAAAGACCTTTCTAAGATGGAGATTTCAGCCAGGCACTGTGGCACACACCTGTTATTCCAGTGCATGGGAAGCTGAGGCAGGAGGATTTTGAGTTCGAGGCCAGCGGCAGCCTGTGCAATTTAGCAAAATCCTATCTCAAAATTAAAAATAAGAAAGGGCCTAGGGGTGCAGCTCAGTGGTAGAGTGCTTGCCTAGCATGCGTGAGGCCCTGGGTTCAACCTCCAAGTACTGAAAGGAAGGAAAAAAAAAAAAGGAGATTTCCTATAAACCCAGGAAAGAGAAGATTGAGGAATTTGATTCTGTGAAACTATAACTTTCAAATGCACCAAAATCCCCCAAAATAATCCCCTGCAAGAGAGTTCCCTAAAGTTGGTGGTGGTGTTAGGTGCCATCGAGTTGGGTCTGACTCATAGTGAGCCTCATAGGGTTTTCATTGGCTGATTGTTTCAGGATTGCTTTGGGCATGGGATTGTCACGTTCTCCTGTTTTTATGGTGCTGGGGCTTGAAGTCAGGTCCTCCGAGAATGCAAAGCAGCACTCTACCAACTGAGCTAAATCCCAGCCCCTTCCCCTAAAGATGCACTTCAAAAGACATACAAATTTGAAAAGCCTGATGCCTATGGTAGAATTCTTTGAAACTACAGTGGCAACAGCAAAAACGGAAACAACTTAAATGTTCATCAGTAAGAAGCAGGCATGTAAATCACCTGCAGCTTCCGTGCAGGGGAGTATCAAGCAGCCGTTACATGACAGCAGAGATCTTCAGGGAGTAATGTGCCACTGCTCAGCAGCTCAGCTCAGTTGGTAGAGCACTGCTCTGCAGTCTCTGAGGTCCCGGGTTTGATTCCCAGCACCGCAAAAATGGGAGAAGATCATGGCAATCCACTCCTGAGGCAATCCTGAAACAATCAGCCATTGAAAACCCGATGAGGGTCACTGTGAGTCAGACATGATTTGATGGCATCTAACAACGATTTATAAGAAAAAAGGGGGGGGGGCATGGATCTGTGTGTACATTTGGATTCTCTGTGCATATATTTTTCTCTAATTTATAAGACATTAACTGGTGATTTTGAAGGGGCTGCTGATAAATGGGAAAAGTTCCTTTTTTTATTTTTCATTAAAAAAATGACACCTAAACCTGGGCCTGTAATCTCAGTAATTGGGAGGCTAAGGCAGGAGGATGGATGCAAGTTTGAGGCCTGGTTGACATACAGAGTTCCAGGCCAGCCTGGGCTACACAGCAAGACCTTGTCTCACAAAAAACCAAATCAAAACAAATCAAAACAAAAAATGGTTTCTGGGTAGTAGCCCCAAATGCAGCCTCAGTTTTCCAATGAACATTTAGCAGGGACTCCGTTTATGCCAGACACAGAGTTAGAGGCTGTAGATATGTTGCTGCTGCTATTGTTGTTGTTGTTGTTGTTGTTGTTGTTGTTGTTAGGTGCTGTGGAGTTGTGTCCAACTCCTAGTGACCCTTGTAGGGTTTCGATGGCTGATTGCTTCAGGATTGCCTTGGGAGTGGATTGCCATGTCCTTCTCCCAGCCGGAGATATACAAGCAAGAAAAACAAATAAAAACTTTAAATTCTGTTCTAAAATACCTTGAAGGCAGAGAAAAAGATTTTTTAAAAAAGAAACAACAGAAAGACCTGACCTTTGAGACAGAAACAACGCTGGTGGCAGGTGCGGGATGAGGTCTCCACTGCTTCCAGGGCTCTCATAAGGAACATCCCCTAGGCTTCCAGCAGTGAATTGGGTCCATTAGGCCTGCCCACTCCCGTCTCACCATGCTCAGAAGCCTTGGGTCTGGACTTACAGGAAGACTAGACAACCATTCTTTGATTGTTTTCAACATGACAAAAACAGAGATCTCCTTTGCCAACTGTTCCCATCTCTTTGAGCAGCTTGTGGAAGCTGAGGTTTAGAGCAGCACAGACCCAAGACTGGTCATACTTCTGTGGCCATGGATAAGTTATTCTACCTTTCTGTGCCTCCGTTTCTTCATGTTTACAATACAGATCAGAATACTCTTGACAGTGAGGACTAAATGATGATATGCACGTTAAACATACAAAGCCTACACACTAAAGCAGGTGGGAAATTGTAGCATTATTAAAGGAGTTCTTCTGTTGTGAGATATCTTCTATTCTAAGATGCACCGATGATTTAATAACAACTTTTGGAGAATGACACATTGATTGCAAGATAAACCCTATTTCCAGAAATACTAAGATTGAAAAATTGTGCCATCTGGAACTGAGGAAACACCACATTGTTTCTAGATCTAGCTGGAAAAGATAATGCCCAGAGTCAACCTGGCAGGCAATGATTCTGTGCCAGGCACATGATCTTTTTTATGTTTAAGACCACTGTTGTAGTCACTGTGTCAACCCATCCAGTTGAGAGTCTTCCTTTTTTTGTTGACCTGCCACTCTCCCAAACACAATGTCCTTCTCCAGAGATTAGTCCCTCCTGACCACATGTCCAAAATATACCATATGTAGTCTAGCCATCCTTGCTTCCAAGAAGCACACTAGTTACACTTCTTCTAGGACAGATCTGTTGTTTCTTTTTGCAGTCCATGTTATATTCAATATTTGTCTCCAGCACCATAATTCAAAAGCATTAATTCCTCTCCTGTCTCCCTTATTCAATGTCCAGGCTTCACAACCATATGATGCAACTGAAAATACTATGGCATAAGTCAGGTGCACCTTCGTTTTCAATGTGACATCTTTATTTTTCAGCACTTTAGAGAGGTTTTTTGCAACAGCTTTTCTCAATGCAATGTGCCTTTTGATTTCTTGACTGCTGTTTCTGTGGGTGTTGATTATAGTGCCATGTACAGCAAAATTGGACAACCTTAATCTTTTCTTCATTTATCATGAAGCTGCATACTGACGCAGTTGGAAGGATTTTTGTTTTGCTGATGTTGAGGTGCAATCCATACTGAAGGCTCTGTTGTTTGATCTTCATCAGTAAATATATCAAGTCTTCACTTTCAGCAAGCAGAGTTGTCATCTGCATAACGCAGGTTGTTAATAAGTCTTCCTCCAATCAAAATGCCACTTTCTTCTTAAGGTCCAGCATCTCAGATCATTTGCTCAGCATAGAGATTGAAAAGGTACAGTAAAAGGATACAGCCCTGATGCACACCTTTCCTGACTTTAAACCAAGCATTGTTTCCTTGTTCTGTTCTAACCACTGCCTCCTGGTCCATGTACAGATTCCTCCTGAGTACAATTAATGTTCTGGTATTCCCATTCTTCACAGTGTTATCCATGTTTATTGTGATTCACACAGTGAAATGCCTTTGCATAGTTGATAAAACATAGGTAGACGTTCTGGTATTCTCTGCTTTTGGCTAATACCCATCTAACATCAACAATGATGTCCCTGGTTCCACACCATATTCTGAATCCAGCTTGATTTTCTGGAAGTTCCCTGTCTATATACTGGGGCAGTTACTTTTGAATGATCTTTAGCAAAATTTTACTTGTGATATTAATTATATCATTTGATAATTTCCACATTGAGTCAACTCCTCTTTTGTGGGAATAGGCACAAATATGGATCTCTTCTAGTTAGTTGATCAGGTAGTTGTTTTCCAAATCTCTTGACATAATCAAGTGAGCACTTCCAGTGCTGCACTTGTTTGTTGAAACATCCAAATTAGTATTCCATCAATTCCTGGAGACTTGTGTTTCACCCATTCCTTCAAGGGAGCTTCCACTTGGTCTTTCATTACCATTGGTTTCTGATTATATGCAACCTCTTCAAATGGTTGGTCATCCACCAATTCTTTTTGGTATAATGACTCTGTGTATTCCTTCCATCTTCTTTTAATGTTTCCTGTGTTGTTTAATATTTTCCCTGTAGAATCCTTCACTATTGCCACTCAAGGCTTGAATTTTTTCTTCACCTCCTTAAGCTTGAGAAAAATAGTGTGTTCTGCCCTTTCTGTTTCCTATCTCCAGCTCTTCGCACATGTCATTATAATATTTGATTTTTTTCTTCTCAAGCTGCCTTTTGAAATCTTCTGTTTAGTTCTTTAACTTCATCATGTTTTCCAGTCTTCCTTTTACTTCAGCTACTGGACATTCATGGGCAAATTTCAAAGTCTCTTTGACATATAATTTGGTCTTTCCTTTTTTTCCTGTCTTTTGCTTCCCTCATGAATGATGTCTTCAATAGCATGCCAGAATTCATCTGATCTTTGATCATTAGTGTCTAACATTTCAAACTTTTTCTTGAGGTGGTCTCTGAACTCAGAGGTGATATATTCGAGGTCATACCTTGGATCTCGTACACTTGTTCCAATTTTCTTCAATTTCAATTTAAATCTGCATATAAGCAGTTGCAATGAAAAGATTGTTGATCTGACAAAAATGATGTGATCTCCACCATTGTTTCTGTCATCAAGGGCATATTTTCCAACTACTGAGCCTTATTTGTTTCCAACTTTTGCATTCCTGTCACCAGTAATGATCAATATCTCTTGATTGCATGTTTGATCTATTTCAGATTGCAGAAGCTGGTAAAAAAAAATCTTCCCTATTTTCATTTGTAGCCTTAGTGGTAGGTGTGTAAATATGAATAACAGTCATATTAACTGGCCTTCCTTGTAGATGTATGGATATTATCTTATCAATGACAGCATTGTACTTCTGGCCAGATCTTGAGATATCTTTTTTGGTGATGAATGCAACCCCATTTCTCTTTAATCTGTCTTTCTTGGCATAGTAAATCATATGATTATCTGATTCAAAATGGCTCATGCCAGTCCATTTTAGCTCACTGATGCCTAAAATATCAATATTTATGTGCTCCATTTCCATTTGAATAATTTTTAATTTTCCTAGGTTAATATTACTTACATTCCACATTCCAGTTATTAATGGATATTTACAGTTGTGCCTTCTCATTTTGAGTCATGCCACATAAGCAAATGGAGGTCCCTGGGGCTTTACTCCATTCCCATCACTAAGGTCAACTCTACTTTGAGAAGGTAATTCTTCCCCAGTAGTCTTTTGAGTGCCTTCCAACCTAGGGGACTCACTTTCTGACACTGTATCTGACAGTATTTCTCTGCTATTCATAGGGTTTTCAATTGTTTTGGGCTAATTGTTTTGACAGTAGGTTAGCTACATCCTTCTCTCTAGTCTGTCTCAGCCTGGAAGCTCAGCTGAAATCTGTCCACTATGTGTGATCCTGTTGGCATCTGTAATACTGGTAGCATAGCTTTCAGATTCACAGCAACATGCAAACCCCCACAGCATGGCAAACTGACAGACACATAGGGGAATCAGAGATATCCTATACACCCCTAAACAAGATTAGGAAACCAAAAAAGGTACAACTGAAGGCAATTTGATAATTATTTCCTTCCTTCTTTGGCCTTGGGGTTGCAGAACCTACTGAAGTTCTGCTAGTCAACTTGGCAAGTGGGAGCCAAGCAGTTTGGGGCTGCAGACCTGCAGCAGCCAGAATTTGGCCAAGATCGAGATAAAACATGTTGCATCAGTCATTAATATGGGCATTGTAAAGATGTGCCACTCACCATGCTCCCATCCCATCTTTTCCTTTTACAATTTTCTTGGCACATTCAATTGTCGCCTTTAAATTCGGATTCAGTAGAGCTGTAGAGAAAATAAAGTAGAATGATACGGGGCCACCAAGTGACAGCCAAGTTAAAGTGATGTCCTGAAGGGTGCAGAAGATGCGCAGTGGAGATCTTCCTTGTAACTCTGAGAATGACTCTATCTCTGGATTTTTCTCAGGTAATACTGGACAGTAGCAGGATATGGTCATCTTTTCACCAAATCCTTTGATTTTTTTGTAATTCTCTTAATAAATTTTTGATTAAAATATATACACATGTTGGCTGTTCACCCTATAAGAAGCAGTGGAGATACAATGGCAAACACGATGAACTCACTCCTGCCCTCACAGAGCCTGCAGCCTGAAGTCACAGGCAGGGCAATAGAGACCAGGGGGAACACAGCCTCATGAGGGAGGATTAGGCAGGGACACCTAATTCAGACTTGAAGGGTTGGAGAAGGGTTCATGGGCCCAGGGGCAAGTAAGGAAAGGGGATTGAAGAGTCACCGGAGGAAGACTGTTCCAGGTGCAGGGAACAGCATGTGAGAGGGCCTAGCAGGGTCTCTGAGCAGCCGGCAGGTCTATGCACTCCTCCTTCCATTTTGCCCGTGGAGCATGGAGCCCACGACTCCCACTTGGGACTACTGCAACACTTTCCTTCTTGCCTACACTGTCTTTTCTTTCCTTGATCTAATCCGATTGTTTTTCCTTAAAATGTCACTTGAGTGCCCCTTTGTTGTTGTTGTTGTTGTTAGGTGCCATCGAGTCTGTATCCAGCTCAGAGCGACCCTCAGAGGGTTTTTAGTGGCTGACTGTTTTGGGATTGCCTTGGGAGTGGATTGCCAAGCCCTTCTCCCATTTTTGCGGTGCTGGGAATTGAACTCGGGACCTCAGACACTGCAGCACAGCGCTCTACCAACTGAGCTAAATCCCAGCCCTGAGTGCCCCTAGTTGCCTATAAAACAAAGCCCTAAATTCTTGGCTTACTCTAATTATGCCCCAACAGGCCTTTCCATTCTATGACGTTACTTCCCATTGCTCTCTTCCACTACCCCGCCATTCAAGACAGGTCAAGGGCAGAGCACAAAGCTGGGGCTGGCTCCTCTGCAGGTACGTGCTCCTTTCATAAAACCACAGCTTAGAGATCACAGGTAGTTCCTCTTCCCACACTATGCCCATGCTAGCTCCAAACCTGGGTCTGCTCTTCCCAACCCCACAGTCCTTAAGAGTCTGCCACTGACCACCTAGGCCACCCCAGATCCCCTCTTCTCCATAAAACACAACTTTGATCAGCACTTCTATGCTGTATACATATATCCACACAAACAATGCATACAGAATAATCCTACTGTCTTGCAAATTCTGTGAGCAAAGGTAAATCCTACTCACCAAGCACCAGGCAGTATACCAGACACTGGGCTCAGTACTTTACACACACTCTTGTATACTGAAAACTTGAAAAACCAACCAACCAACCAACAAAAATCTTATGAGGGAGGTGGTATTATTATTTGCATTTTACAGATGAGAAAACTGAGGCTCAAATCACACAACTTGTAAGAGGTAGAATCTAGAGACAGAATCTGTTTGGCTTCAAAGATTCTGTGTGGCCTCAAAGTCTGTCTCTTTCTGTCCCCCACTTTGCCTGAGGGAAAGCACACAATTCCTCTTGAACCGCCTGGCACAGGGTTGAGTACCTCTAGATGGCAACAGGATTTCTTGTGTCTCCTCCTGGCTGCGGTTACAAACTCCCCAAGGGGACTGTTTTCCCCTCTACTTAGAACACCTTCCCTTTCAGAACTTTCTAGCTCGTCCACTTCTCCAGACAGCACAGTTCTCAGGTGTCCTTACTTTCTCTGGAAGCCTCCACTGCACCTCCTCACCTTGCTCAGGTTCTGTCTGTACATTGACCATGAAACCCGTGCATTAGGCTACAGAGACCCAGCTGACGGCCTAGGATCATAAAATACATGCACCCATTTTTCAGGATATCTGCTGTTATTGTTAGGTGCCATCAAGTTTGGTCAAACTTATAGCGACTCTATGTACAAAAGAGGAAACACTACAAACATTGTGCCATGCGCAGCACTATTGTCAGTGCTCCTCTGCTATTCATAGCGTTTTCAATGGCTGATTTTTTGTGGGGAGTGGGTTGCTGGGTCCTTCTCCCAAGCCCTACAGCACCAGGTATTCCCAGACCGTCTCCCATGCAAGGGCTCACCAGGCCTGGCCCTGCTTAGCTTCTGAGATCTGACGGGATGGGACGCTAGGGTGGTATGGCTGCAGATTTTCACAGTATCTAATAGACCATATTTTATCACAACACCCTGAAACACTCCTATTACAGCTGCAAAGTTGTACTTTTCTTCCATTGCATTCCTTGAAGAAGGATTGGTGGCCAAGTGTGGGCAAAATCAGGCTCAGAGGGAGTCCCCTGCACCCACTCTTCAGGTTCGACTGGGTTCTGATGCCCCCAGCGTCCTCCCCAGAGGCCCCTGCCTTCTCTGCCCATACAGACGTAGGTCTCCATCGCTCCCTCCCAGAGCAGCGTGCCCAGACCAGCCCACCGACGCCCTTTCTCCGCAAGCTCCCCGGTTGTGCAGGGCTCTGCCTCCTGGGGAACCGCTATGCACAGGGCTCAGCCCAGCTCCCTCCTCCTGCCCGTTCCAACCTCGAAAGCGCTGCCCACCCAAAGACAGACCTCGTGGGCAGACCTGGGGCGCAGACCTCCAGTGTGGCCCCGCTCCTCCATCCCCGCCCCCCTCGCACAGAATCCCCACAAGGGACCCACCGGAGCAGGACACGCGGCAGAGGTTCCTGCCATGGTCGCACCACTCGGTGTTGCGGATCTGGAAGAGGCCGAATCCCGTGTAGCCACCTTGCGCGTTCTCATAGACCGCAGAGGGATTGAACTTGCTCTCAAAGTAGGCCAGGCACACCCCTAAGGCGGAACAGAACCTGTGATTGGAGCAGGGCTGGGGCAGGGAGCCAGGGCAGGGGGTGCAGGGAAGGAGGCCAGGGCAGAGGCCAAGAGGAGCCACTCACAGTTTGCCAGGCTGTAGCCCTCAAAATCCTTCAGGCCTCCGTCCTGGAGCATCTTAGCCACTGTGCAACGCCCCAGGATGCGCGCGCCGCCTGGAACCACCAGGTAGCTGATGAGGGAGAGCATTGTGGAAGCCTTCATCGTCCCCAAGGCCACAGACTCCAGGTGAGTGGCTAGAGTCACAGAGAATTTCTGCCAAGATCACAGGGACACTGGTCCGCTCAAGGGAAAGGTCACGGGATTTAGGGTGCAATTCTTTGTGTTCAGAAGAAACAGAGCCTCCTTGGCCCACCCACGACTTCTTCCCTTCCTGATTCTCAGCTTCCTATAGCTCCAAACTGGACACCCTGAGGCCCCGCCTCTTCTCCTCACCTTGACTCCTGTTTTCTGAGGAACTAGCACTCTTGCAGTCCACCCCCCAAACACAGACACACACACACACACACACACACACACACACACACACACACACACACACCAGCTGCTTCCCTCTGGCCACACCTACTGGCTTCTTCTTGGGTTCTCACCCATTGCACTCCAACAATAGACAGGTGCTCGTGTCCTTTCTGCCCCTCCATTGTAAAAGTGGAATTTGTCCATTGAAAACATTTTGTAAAACAGAAAAAGAAAGAAACTCATCATGGTTTCACATTCAAGCACAATCACTTCTGCCATCGTGAATGAGTTTTATTGTTGCCTTTTAGCCTGGAATGTGTCCTGGGTTGTGGTCTTACCTTTTGTAGTCTTATCCCCAGATTTTCAAAACCTTTTTTTAAAATTTTTTTATTTTTTGCGGTACTAGGGGTTGAACCCAGGGCCTCACATTTGCATGCTTTGCAAGTGCTAGACTAGAGAGCTGCATGCCCAGCCCCCTCCTTTTTAACTTTTTGGGACAGGATCTCACTAAATTACACAGACTGCCTCTGATCTTGAACTTGCGATCCTCCTGCCTCTGCCTGCTGAGTCCCTGGGATTATAGGTGTGCACCACCACGGCCAGCTGCCTCCAGATTTTCTACAAACCAAACTGCACTGAGCTGTTCCCTGGCTGCCCACACAAGGAGACACAGACTTGCCCTTTATTAGTCAGACAATAGCAGAGGAACCACTGGCCTCACAATGCCTCTGCTTTCTCAGCTCTTTAAAGGGGTCACTTGTGGGGTGCTCAGAGAATTGACTGTCCACTTTTCCTTCTCCATATCTTCTGTCATCCCTTAAGCCAAGTCACAGCCCAGCCTTCTTGGCTCCTCTCCTCAGGGCCAGCTCACACTGGTGCAGTTCTCTCCACAGCTGAGGAATGCACTTGAAACATGTAAAAAAGGTCACTTTGAGAACACGGCTAGTTCCCTATTCCCTGTCATACAAGCCCACATCCCACACTGGGTTTTCCAAGCCCTCCCTAACCTGTCTTTCCCCTGCACAGGCTCCCCTTGGAGGAAGCACTTTGGTCACTCAGAATTCTCCCAGTGCTCCCTCTCTGTGCCCCCTACCACACTCCCCAGCACCCATGGACCTGCTAAGTCTCACCTTGGTGCACTGGTGCATGGCGTTCCCCACCCACAGGGCCCTCCCATGCCTCCTCTACTCAAGTGTTGCTCCATCTTCAGACTCCCACCCCTGGTGCAACACCTTGAACACTGATAGATGCTCTGTGAGCGCTCCCTTCCTCTCTGAGCCCCTGTTGCCCTCCAGTCTCTTCCATGACACCTCGAAGATAACTGTCCTATTTTGGGCCTATGTCCCATCCCTCTGGCCAAATGCAATTGGAAATTAGGACATACCTTCTTTCTGGCCTGCCCCACAGCCCTTAACACTATGTAAATATCTATCAATGGACAATCAATTGCACTCTTCTCTGCCACCATTTGTATGTGTGCACACATCCTCCAGGTTACATTCACCCACACCAGGGGGCCTCAGCTATGGCACTGGGGCTGGAAAATTCCCTGTTTTGGGGAATGTCCTATGCACTGGAATTCTTTAGGAGCACCCCTTGGCCTCTAGATCCCAGTAGCTCCATCCCTCACTTGTGACAAACAAAATATCCTCTGGAGGACAAAATTCTCCTGTTGAGAAACAATGACCTAACTACATGTCTAACAGTGGCAAAAGTTAGAAATAAGTATATTCATGAACTTGAAGAATTGCACTCACAAACATCTGTAACAAGCTGCATGGCTGGTTGCAGGCCAGACCATTACACCAGGGACTGTACATAGGAGGGCTGAGCAGGTAAGAGCTCAGCCTTGGTGCTCACATTGCCTGTCCCAATCCCAGCTTTACTCTCAGGGATGGGAGGTCAGTGATCCCAGTAATGATCTTAAACAAGTTATTCTACCTCTCTGTGCCTCAGTTTCCTCATCCACAACAGAGAGTAAACTATTACTTGCCTTATTGTGTTGAGTAAATGAGTTAACTACACAAAGCACTAGATGCTCTGTGCCCATTCGCTTTTCCGCAGCCCCAGGTTGCACCCTGAGTCCTCAATTAATAACTGAATTGCATTGCCTATGGAACCGTCTGTGTTTACATTTCCCAACAGAGCAAACAATACTTTCAGGCAATGTCTGTCTGTCAGAGGGAAGGCCCCAGCTCAGCTCATAAAAGGCACATGGAGCCTGTTCTCTTTGCTATTCTCCAGCAACCAGTTCAACAGGGAACACTGTTGCTGTTCCTGCAGAATCTACCCAGCTCTTACCACCCTGTCTGCCACAGTCCTGGTCCTGGTCACCTCCATCTCCAACTAATAGAGTTCCTGAGTACTGCCTTTGCTACAAGCTCATCTTTGTTCTCCAAAATCCATTCTCCACACAGCACCCCAAAGGCTTCCTTAAAACCATGTACCTGGTCATACACTCACCTCCTGTGGATTCCCCTTGCACTTTGAACAGGAGACCTCTACTTGGCTCATGGGTTCCTCCTAGAACATCTCACCAGCCTGATCCCATACCATTTTAGCTTGTTCCCCCTTACTGCCACAGTGCCTTGCACACTTCCTTTCCTTGAGCACCCCAATCTCATTCCCACCACAGGTCCTTTGCACCAGTTGTTCCTTCTGCCTGGAACATGATTTCTCCTCCAGTCACATAGCTTGTTCTTTCTCATCCTGGTCTCAGCTCAGCTGAGCTCACCTACTCAAAGAGAATGCTTTGCTCACTGCCTCATCACTCAAGATGACTTTGGTTTTCTTCACAACAAGTCATAGCAATTTCCTTGTTCATTGGTGTGTTCCCCTGCTAATTATCTTTCTTCCATACCAGAATATAAGTACCAGGAATCTACAAACCTGGTCTGTTTTTGTTTTCTGTTGTATCCCCAGAACTTAAAGCCTGGTACATAGTAGGTGCTCAGTGATTACTTTTTTTGTGGACTGAATAAACAAACATACTTTTACAAGCAAAACTGTTACAAGATGAGCAATAAGTGGATTTGCTGACAAGCATGTCCTGCAGCTTGGGATCATCCTCCCTGTCCCAGCTCCTCCCACCCTATGCCCACCTACCTCCCACAGGCTTCTGAAGCCTGTGGTGCCTTCTGAGGGTGGAAGAACAGCAGCCTCAGTACACTCAGTGCCTATGACAGGGTAGACAGTCTTCCTGTTGCTTGGTTCCCTGGTTTTTCAGACGCCACTTCCTTAATAACTCATTTACTTTCACCCAAGAACTTCTAAACCATCGGTCCTTCTCCATGACCAACTCTTCTAGAATCTTTTCTATGACATCAATTGCTATGAAGCAGAATATTCTGAAAAAAGGAAGGACCTGACCCCATTCCATTTCTATCAGAGTTCTACTGATGCTGGAACAAGTCACCACAAACTTAGAAGCTGAAACAACACAAATTTATGATCTTCATGACCTATATGTCTGGAGTCCAACATGGGTCTCACAGAGTTAAAATCAAGGTGTCAGCAGGGCCCGGTGACTTTCTGGGGACTCCAGAGGAGGATCCTTCCCCTTGTTCATTGCAGTTGTCGGCAGAATGAAGTTCATTACAGATGTAGGGCTGAGACCTCTGTTTCCTTGCTGGCTATAAGCCAGGAGCTGGTCCCAGCTGCCAGCGGTTGTCTGCAGTTCTTGGCTCTGCTCTCTCCCCTCATCCTCAGAGCCAGCAAGGGTGGGTCAAAACCCTGTCACACAGGGAACCTCTCCTGCTTCTTCTATCACTGTACCTCTTACTCTTCTGCCTTCTTTTCCACTTTCAAGGACTCCTATCACTAGCTTGGGTCACCAGACTCCAGTGTTGTCTCTTCTTTTCAAGGTCCTTAATCATATCTGCAAAGTCCCTTTTGCCACTACCATATTCAGATATTCTAGGGGTTGGGGCTTGGGCACCTTTGGGGCCCAGTACTCTGCCACCCTCAACATTCCTCTGGCCCCCTAGGAACTCATTCTAGGAGGAGCAAGGAGAGAGTCCATAATTAGCTCTTCTATTCCCAATGGGCCTGTGGTAAAGGACATCCTCTCTTGGGCCCTAGGCAGTGTCATCTGTGACATGAAAGCACTGGGCTGAGTTGTTAAGATCCCTCTATCAGGGCTATAGTAACAAAAACAGCTTGGTACTGGCACAAAAATAGACCTTAAGATCAGTGGAACAGAATTGAGGATGCAGAGATACACCAATGCATCTATAACCACCTGATCTTTGACAAAGGAGCTAAGCAAACAAATTGGAGAAAAAATAGCCTCTTCAACAAATGGTGTTGGGAAAGTTGGATTTCCACCTGTAGAAAAATGAAAACAGACCTTCACCTCTCAATCTGCATGAGAATTAACTCAAAATAGGTAAAAGACCTCAGCATAGAACCAGAAACCCTAAAATTATTAGAAGAAAAGATAGGCAACATACTCCAACACATAGGCAAAGAAAGCATTTTCTTAATAAGACTCCAATTGCTCAGGAAATTGCACCAAGAATAGACAAATGAAATTACATGAAATTAAAAACCTTCTGTACAGCAAAGGAAACAATCAACAGAGTTAAGGAAGAGCTCCCTGAATGGGAGAAAATCTTCACATCCTACACATCTGACCAAGGACTAATTTCTAGAATTTATAAAGAACTCAAGAAAGCAAATCCCAAGACAACAAATAATCCAATACTCAAGTGGGCAAAAGAATTGAACAGACAGGTCTCGAAGAAGTTCATAAGGCTATGAAGCACATGAAAAAATGCTGAACATCTCTAGCCATTAGGGAAATGCAAATAAAAAAAAAAAAAACCTCTGAGATTCCACCTTACTCGAGTAAGAATGGCCAAGATCAACCAAACAAATGATAACAAATGCTGGTGAGGTTGTACAGAAAAAGGAGCCCTCTTACACTATTGGTGGGACTGTAAATTGGTTCAACCACTTTGGAAATCAATGTGGAAATGCCTCAGACAACAAAAAATAGAACTGCCATATGACCCAGCTATACAGCTACTAGGAACATACCCAAAAGAAGACAAGTCATCATATCACAGAGACACCTGCATCTCCATACTCAATGCAGCACTCTCCACAATTGCAAGGATATGGAACTAACCAAGCTGCCGATTAACAGAAGAATGGATAAAAAAAATTATGGTACATATACATAATGGAATACTCAGCAATAAAAAATGAAATAATGTCATTTGCAGCAAAATGGATAGAACTGGAGAGCATCATCTTAAGTGAATGAACACAAGCTCAAAAAGAGAAATACCATGTGTTCTCACTCAGATGTGGGAGCTAGATCATACTTAAAGGAAGAAAAATACCCTATACATAAATTAATATATAAAAAATCCACAATTAAACTTAGCAAAGAAGGGACAATATAAAGAGTAGAAAGAAGAAAGGAAGGAAGGAACTAGGAAGTGAAGATTTCGGAAGGTGGGATGGAGAGGAGGGTCAATGTGGAGGGATGAATGGGGAGAGGATGATCTCAATATAGACAACGCAACTTCATGAGTACATTGGAAAAATAAGGGAATATAACCCAAAGATGCATTTGAGTTTTACTACATATTAGCCATAAAGCTCCACAAACCTTTTGAGTTGATGAAAGTGTTGCCAGAAGTGATGTAAAGGATGCATAATGGAAAAAGCCAATGCTGTATTACTCTCTACTCCCATTATCGTTTACTAATAAAGGGAGTTTAAAAAATATCCCTGTAGCTCCTAAAGTTAAGAGATGTTAAGGTGATTGAGGATAAACTGGCTTCTGGCTGACTCAATCAAGACTGGTAATTAGTTGGTTGACTTAAAACAATAAAGCAGAGAATCATAAAACAAAAAATAAAGCCAGTCATAAACACTGATGCTTAGATCCATAAATGTATATTTGCTCAGCAACCTTTAGTGTTGGGCTTTTAGCATTGGATTTGAGTTACCGCCTACGGCACTGTCTAGACTCGCATGTGTGAATGATACTGTGCTTTGTTCCTTTTCTAGTTTCTGTATCATTATTATTATTATTATTATTATTCACTCCTGGGAGGTTGAACCCAGGACCTTGCATATACTTTACAAGTGCTCTACCACTGAGCTATACCTCCATCCCCTTTTTATCTTGAGACTAAATTATGGAGCTGCCTCTGGCCTCAAACTTGCAATCCTTCTGCCTCTGCCTCCTGAGTTGCTGGGATTACAGGCATGCACTGCCATGCCTGGTCTAGTTTCTGTATTTTTAAAGTGAAGCATGACCTTAATGACATCAGAGCACTGCCTCTTAAGTTTCCCTTCTAGATTTTCAGAATTTTTTAACTTACTCATTTAGCAAAATACTTTTTAATAATTTGCTTTTAGCAAGTATTTCAAAGCATTCAACTTAATTTTTTATTATTACCTTAAGCTAGAGTGACCACCTCCAGTTTGTCCAGGGTGGTTGGTCACCTGCCTTGAGCCTCATATTATATCACTCACAGATGGGTACCAATGATGCATCTCTACTTACTTTAGTCTTCAGTGGATTTTGCCAAACATCACCAGTACTACTCACTAGCAGACAGCATGGTCAATTTTATGAACTTTTAAGAAGCTTACTGAAGATGATCCTGATTTACCATGCCTTCCAGAAAACCGCTTATCAAGAGGGAAAATATCTCCTCTGCCAGGGTCAAGAGAGGACAACAGAGGTCCTCTGGGTGGCCCTGGTTACTAGACCTCAGCCTTCCCCAGCCCCCACTGTTGTTTGTGCAGTCTTTTATTCCTGTGGGTGTTACCAGGAATGTGGGGCCAGGAATCTGGCTGCAAAACCTCAATCTGTGTGTTTGGCATATAAAAGAATTTATTCTCAACACAGAAGTTATAGTAGAGAGTATGTTGTTGCTGTTGTTAGGTGCTGTCAAGTCCTGTCTGACTCATAGCGACCCTCATAGGGTTTTCAATGGCTGATTGTTTAGGGATTGCCTCAGGAGTGGATTGCCACGTCCTTCTCCCATTTTTGCTGTGCTGGGAATCAATCTCGGGACCTCAGAGACTGCAGAGTGGCGCTCTACCAACTGAGCTAAATCCCAGTCCAGTAGAGAGTATGTTGTTGTTGTTGTTGTTAGGTGCTGTGGAGTCGGTATCCGACTCATAGAGACCCTCTGTACAACAGGGGAAACACGATTGTCAGTGCTTCTCTGCTGTTCATAGGGTTTTCAATGGCAGATTGATTTTTGGGAGGGGGTTGCCAGGTCCTTCTCCCAAGCCTACAGCTTCTGGTGTTCCCAGGCGGTCTCCCATCCAGGTACTAACCAGGCCCAACCCTGCTTAGCTTCTGAGATCTGACGGGATCGGATGCCACAGGGCTACAGCTGCAGGCAGTAGAGAGTATAGACCAGCTTTATTAAGAGATTACTATAATTACTATATTAATTACTATAATTAATAATAATTAATTACTATAATAAACCCTGTAAGGGTTTATTACCAGGAAAACTGAGGCACCTGGAGAAACTTAGATAAACCTGGAAAGGAACTTTGAAAAACCTTGGTTCTCTGGGTGAATTCACATAAATATATTTCTATTCCCCAGAGGAAGGCAAAGCCAGAGAAGACAGAAGAGTTATGCAGAGGGAGAAGTGCCTTGGATCCATGGAGAGGATGGTGGGCTTGAGAGAAGGGGAGGCGTGCATGGAGCCATTCCGGAGAAGGGGGCTATACAACCCATGGCTGCCCCGGAGGAGGAGGACACAGAGAGGGAGGAGAGAGAAAAGACAGTGAGCTAGTGTTCCCTCTAGTTTTATTCAAATTTTATGCCCAGTGTGAGTTGGCCCTGGGCACCCACCTAGGGCAATATGAACCTCAGCCTCTTCCTGGAAAAGCCCTTCACTGTGGTGTGAAGCACAGGGTCTTTGTTTTATAAAATGGCTCAGTGGACTTTCCAGTACTTTCAAAAGCATAAACCCATGGAGGGATGTCCTGGGATAGTCTGCCCTGGTAGTCAGGTAGCTATGGATCCTGGAAATGTCCTTCCCATGTCCTTAAGAGGTTTGCCTCACACATAGCTCCTTCCATCATGACTGAACACAGAAGTCATTTTCAATGCCCCTTTCCTCCATACTGCCTATTGGTATGTAAGCTAACCTCCCTATAACGGGAAACTTCAGTGCATGCTCTGGGGTGATGACAACACGCCATCACGGGGTGTGCTGGGAAGCACAGAGCCTGCTCCATTACAGTTACTCGGGCCAGACAGAAGGGTCCTGGAACAGCTGAGTGCAGAGCTTGGACCACAGCACTTAGGCTAAATCTGGTAGCTAACTGTTTTTATAAAGTTTTATTGGCATAAAGCCATGTCCAGTCATTTATATATTGTCTAATAGCAGCTTTTGGCTACAGTGGCAGAGTTGAGACAGAGCCAAAAAAGGTCTGTAAAGTCTGAAATGTTTATTATCCAGCCCTTTACCAAAATAATTTGTTGACCCCAGGAGCATGGATTTTATCGAACCAATGTGACTCTGGTTTTGCCACTCACTTGCTGTGTGACCTAGGGAAGTTTCCTCCTCCTTTCTGTGTCATCTATAAGACAGGTCGTTGTGAAGCTAAAATGAGATAAGCGCACAAAGCTCAGGGCCGCCACAGAGCCAATGCCCCTCCGGGGAGCCACTGTTAGAGTTTATGTTCACTTTGGTGAGGCCCAGCACTGGCCAGCGCTAATCAGTCATGGTAAAGTCATCTCCCTGGAGGATGCGCAGATGAACCTGGAGCAAAAGCCCAGTCTCAGTGCCTTGAAGGAGGAGGGGCTCAGGCTCATTCCTGATGAGACCCAAGGTGTAGATAGAGGGGTGTGAACAAGCCCTGGCCTTTATTTGAATATCTAAGACAGCCTGCAGAGCTAACTTGTTTCATTGGAATAGTAATTCCCACATGAGATATTTTGCAATCGAGATTTCTCAGAAATGGTGTTTATCTGCTCCAAGTTATGGGGAGGCTATTCAGGCTAAGATTAGATAATCATTACAGATTTGCTCTGGCAAATGTTGCTTGGCTTTTTTACTTGCTTTGTACTTTGTATACTTTGAAGATAAGCCTTCTATTTACATGATTTTTGCAGAAAGCCCGGTCAAGCTTTGTACTTTGAGGATAAGCTTTATATCCTCATGATTTATGTAAGAAAACTCAATAAAGGGGACAGGGCCCAATGCAGAAGTGCTCAACCTCGCATGCAGCAGGGTTGAGACCTCTGTCTGAAAATACTTCATCTGAAAAAGCCCATTCCGTTTCCGGGTACCAGAACCAGCTACACCAGGGTTCCTGGCCCTGGTGACCTTTCAGAGTACTCAGATGCAGGGGAGCACGAGAGAAAGTCAGCAGAACACTGGTTGACAAGAACCAAAGTGTCTGCACAGAAGCTGGCTTATCAAGACGCAGTTCATCTGAAGAAACTCCGTCCCTGAAACAGACTAGAGAAACGTGTCCCTAACCACCGTGGTCAGTTGTTTGGAAAACAATGGCCACAGTTCTGCAGCCTGCTGAGCCTCCATCTCCCTTGGCTCCATGACTTTTAGCCCCTCCCTCACACAGTTTTGTCTGTTTCCCCGACCTTTGCTTCCAGGTTGTTGTTGTTGTTAGGTGCCATTGAGTCGTGTCTGACTCATAGCGGCCCTCACGGGGTTTTCAATGGCTGTTTCGGGATTGCCTTGGGAGTGGATTGCCAGGTCCTTCTCCCATTTTGGCGGTGCTGGGAATTGAACTCAGGACCTCAGAGACTGCAGCGCAGCGCTCTACCCACTGAGCTAAATCCCAGCCCACTTGCTTCCAGGTAGGCCTCCAGTTTTGCTATGACCAGCACATCACAGGGCAATGGTGCAGGGCCCGGGCTCACCCCAGACCTCTGATGCCTGGCAGCTGTTGCTCACTCTGCCACATGCTCAACCTGGTGTCATCCCCCGTGAGATGAGTGGTACCAGTCACCCATGTTGCCACCATGGATATCCAGGTGACTGCAGGCTGAGCTAGGCCACCGTGGACTGGCCAGCCCCCAGTTCACTGTAGATGCATGACTGACTGATGGCTGAGATCAACCAAGTCCCCACAAGACAAGCAGAACTGTCCAGCTGACCCACAGCCCAGTGAGCAATAATGAGTGAGTCTCGTTCTAAGTCACCAGTTTGTGGGGAGGAGGTTGTGACATGGCAGGTGATAACTGGTACATCCCTCCAGCTCTGTACTGTTGTGCTGGCCTGAGTCATGGGCCACCATCTGTCTGGGACTGAGGCACATTGGCCATCTGCTTTGGACACCTATAGATAAGCCACACCGTGAATGGGTTCTGCAAAAATGACTGGTGACACTGATACTGCAGTCATCCAACCTCATGATCAGGTGTAATTCCCAGAGGGAAGAGCGTCTCCTTTTTGTCCTGGTGTCACATCTACCTTTCCTAGAGAATTGGCCCAGGAGCCTTCATAATGTGAGGATCTGCCCACAAAGGACTTGAGCCTGGGCCCCTCATTGGCCCTGTTATTGAGTCTGTGGGTGTGGATGGATGGGTGGGTTTTGTGCTGCCAAAGACATTTAATGCACTGGCTATATACACTAGGCCTTCAGCCGTACCACTGTGGTATCCTATCCCATCAGATTTCAGAAGCTAAGCAGGGTTAGGCCTGCTTAGTACTTGGATGGGAGACTTCCTGGGAACACCAGGTGCTGTAGGCTTGGGAGAAGGACCTGGCAACCCACTCCCAAAAAACAATCAACCATTGAAAACCCTATGAAAAGCAGAAAAGCACTGACAATGGTGTTTCATCTGTTCTATGTAGGATTGCTATGAGTTGGTCACCAACTTGATGGCACCTAACAACACCATATACACTAGGTATTTTGAATAGGATCCTCTTTTTCTTGAAGAAATGGCTTGTCATTTTGTACAGCAGTCTTTCACCTAGAAATATTCATTAGGTCCTAAATGTGCTAGAAATTATGCCAAGTCCTGTAGACACCAAAATGAACTCAAGCATGGTAAGGGTCCTTAGCCAGATTAAAGGATTCTAACCGACAGCACTCTAATGGATAGTGGAATAGAAGTCCATCCCCAGTTCTGTGGGGATGAAGAGGAGAGAGCCCAGACCTGCCTTGGCTAGAGGGAGACAGGGGAAGAAGCCTACACTGAGGAAGACACATGGAAGGTCTCATAAGACGTGCAAGGAGGTCACCAGTATGGTGTGGGTGGATTTGCTGCACACCTGCCTCTGCTCCTCTTTTGTTGGCTCTGTCCCCTGCCCACCAACACTACCATGCTCCAGGGCCTCCTCTGAGCATAAGCTGGTGAAACCACATATACTCCAGGCCCTGGTGCCCTAGGCTCTTGATCAGCAGGTTGCAGGTGCCAAAACCAGTCATGGTAGGGAGTATTCAGGGGACCTCCCTGAGACTCCTGTGTCCAGCCACATGGGCAATGGCCTCTGTGTAAACCCCCACCTGCTTCAAAGCAGAACACAAAGGCTGAAGGTGGAGGCTGCAGGTGCTGACTCCAGCTCTGAGGGGAGAGGGTTCAGGCCTTGCCAATCAGTGACAAGTGGGGTTAGGAGCCAGCCTGCTGAGCCCCGGGCCTTTGAGGCTGGAGCCATTCCTGAGGGAAAACTGGCTTTTCCTCACATGACTAACTGTTAGGACTTGGGAGCCTGCAGTGGAGTCGCTTTTTCCATCTAAAGGAAAGGTCTGCCTGTGAACGGAATCAACAGAAAGGGAAACTACAAGCGGTGGAAGAAAGTGAGTTGGTGCTTGATGACACAATGCTGAACCAGTAGAGCCTGAAAATTCCTTGCACTTGCCAGTTACATGAGACAATAAATTCCCATTTGGGGTTGAAGCTGGTTTGGATTGATTTTCTGTCACTTCAACCAAAGCCCCTAACTAAGAGTGTCCCTCTTTCCCTGCCTTGTATTAGTTTCAGCAAGGTGTCAGGCTTGGCTTTGACAGGAGTGAGACGGCCACGTGCTGACACCGTGTTGGGGGTTCACAGCATCATGGTGGCCATTCTTACCAGAGATATTTAGCCTGAATAGCTGTGAAGACACACATTGTAGACTTATGAATATTATGGAGTCACCATCTGAAGATTCAGAATCACACAGGGTAGAGAGAGGTGGGTGTTAGGCAGGCGCTGGGCTTCTCCTCTCCTCTGACAGAACCACCCCACCCCGGAGCCCTAGGCACACACCAGGCTGGAGTCTCCGGTGTCCCCCAGAGTGCAACTCCGTGCATGCCCCCCTCCCACCCGCACCCACTGATGGGCCTTTGTGATCCCGGAGGGTGGGTACTGCATCCTGGTTACCATGGGGACCAGGATCCTCATTCTCCTGCCAATAGTGCAGGATCTGTCAAAGATGGCTCCTCCCTATAAGAAGGTACCTCTTTCTACCCACTATCCCCTAGTCCAAAAAAGCCCGCCAAAATTTTGACTGGAAAGTCTGCCCTGCCCTCAACTATTCCAGCCTATCAGAACTCTCAGCGCAACTGCTTCCTACCTATCCCCATGCAATATGTGAATTACTCCTTCCCCCTCCCATCTAAAGCCCATAAAAACCTCACCTGTTCTTTCCCTGAGGCTGCCCTCCCTTTGCTAGAGACAACCCCGTCAGCTTCTCCCAATAAAAATCTGTTAAGTTTATGGGTTTTTCGGCTCCTTACCTAACAGTGGGACCTGTGCTTCACGGGGGAGACTAAAGTTGCACATAGCCGAAGACAATTTGGAAACAATGGCTGGGCTCTGGGTTGAAAAAAAGAATAGCCAGAAAGGACATGTGTGGGACACCTGAGGACATTATTATGGACAGTGCATTGGATGGTGGACTTGTCAGGAAGGTAACTGTCCTTGCTGTTGAGAGACTCAAATCCAAGTATTTAGGGGTAAGAAGTCACATGTCTGTCATCAACTCTTAGAGGGTTTGGCTAAAAGGAAATGTGTATCTGCAGAGAGAAAGATAGACATGGAGCAGGGGTGGCCAGATGTGTACAGCAGAGAGTTGCTCTCCACACTGTCCTTTCAACATGAAGAATAAGTGAATTTTTAAGAGACTAAGCAAAGAACTGGGGCTCTAAAGTCAGATGGTTGTGACTCTCTCACTTCCTAGCTTGACTGAACACAAAATTATCTTCTCTTGCTCTGACTTTTCAACCATTAAAATGAGGATAATAATAGAATCGACTTTATAGGTGCATTGAAGGAATTAAATGAGATAAATATATGTGATGCCTAGCACATAGTAAAGTGATCAGCAAATAGTAGTTTTGAAGTTTAAATAAGGAGGAGGGGCTGGACGTGGTGGCACATGCCTTTTAACCCAACGACTGGGGAGGCAGAGGCAGGAGGATTGCAAGTTTGAGACCAGAGTTAGTCTGAGTAATTTAGCGAGACCCTTTCTCAAAAAGTAAGAAAAATGGGCTCGGGGTGCAGCTTAGGGGTACAGCACTTGGGAAGCATATAAGCCTGAGGCCCTGGGTTCAACCCCTAGTTCAGCAAAAAAACAAAAAAAATAAAAAATAAAAATAAGAAGGAGAGAGAAAGGAGTAGGAGGCAGAAGAGGAGAAAGACAGGAAGAGGGGAGGATGAGGAAGAGGGGGAGAAAAAGGAGGGAAGGGCTGGGGAGGGAAGTGGATTTCCTTCCTCCTGTCCTGCCAGTAGCAGGTGGTCATTTCAATCATTTGGCAAATCTTGGTCAGAAAAGGAACAAAAAGAGAAGATGCTGCTGCCAGGAGAAGCAGTCAGGTTTCCTCTAGGGAGGACCATCAAGATTTGGGGAAGGCCAGGCATGGTGGTGCACACCTGTAATCCCAGCAGCTGGGGAGGTGGAGGCAGAAGAATCATGAGTTGGAGGGCAAAGGCAGCCTGAGTAACTGAGTGAGACTGTCTCAAAATAAAAAAATTATTTTGAAGGGACTGGGATGCAACTAAGTGGTAAAGCGCTTACCTAGCACGCAGGAGGCCCTCAGTTCAACTCCTAGCACTGAAAGAAATTAAAGATAATTTAGGGAAAGGTTTGATTCCAGGGTTCTCAGATAAGTTTACAAATATTTCACGTTATAAAGGCAAAGCATTTAACAAAGCCTTTGATACATGTTGCTCAGTTGTCACCATGCTGACCTCCTAACTCCAAGCTTCCTTGGGAAATACCAAAGGGCAGACAGTGCCCCGGCTGGGCCACCCAGGGGAAGACATCAGGCACTAACAGCCCAGTCCTAAGCCCTGGAGCTCAGCCCCAGGGAGCCCCCCCACAAGCCAGGAGCTACTGATTTCTGAAGGATGCCTTCAACTACACAACACACAAACCCATTAATAAGGGGCATCCTGCCGGTAGGCCACCAGCTCATTTTTTGTTGTTGTTGTTGTTTTGTTTTTTGGCTTTTCATTCTGTTTTTAAACTAGTTGTCAACTGTAATTCAACAGTGGGATCCATTTGGCTGGTTCAAGTCCCAAGTTCCTTACAGAAGCCGGGAGCCCTAAAGCAGGGCCTGACTGCTGACATGGGAATGTGGAGCCAGCCCCAAACCCCTAAGTGTTGCTTGCTGTCAAGGCACGAGGCCCCTTCGTTTGCCTCAGCCCTTGGCTTTTGCTGGACATCTGCGGAGCTACCCCCAAAGTGGCTCTCCATATCCCCTGCAGAGAGCCTCACGCCCCTGGTCTATAATTATATTCTTATCTGTGTCAATATCTGCATCTGTATCTGTGTTAGTGTCCGAAAAAAATACCGGAGACAAAAAATAAATTAATTAATTTAAAAAAGATGCTGGTCTGAAGTGGCATGAGAAAACCAAAAGTACTTCAAGAGACTCAGGAGTTGGGTAAAATAAAAAATGTATTGCCGTAGTAAGGTCAGCCCACAGAAAAGAGTCCGTAGAGCACGACTTTGCAATCTCTGTTTGGTTTAAAGTTGAGAAAGGTGAGCATCAGAGCTGTATATTTTCACTGTATGTCTTCAGTTTCTATGCCGAGCAAATAATCTGACAAACTGGACTTTATGAAGAAGAACGTGGCATCAGGATTGGAGGAAGACTCACTAACAATCTGGATTATGCAGATGACATAACTCTGCTTGCTGACAGTGAAGAGGATTTGAAACATTCACTGATGAAGATCAAAGAACATAGCCTTCAGTATGGACTGCAACTAAGCATCAACAAAATAAAAATCCTTACAACTGGGTTGAAGTGGTGTGAGAAAACCAAAAGTACTTCAAGAGACTCAGGAGTTGGGTAAAATAAAAAATGTATTGCTATAGCAAAGTCAGCCCACAGAAGTGAGTCCTCTCAGGACTAACCCTGAACCCCAGTTCTCCTGGGGTTATATAGTTCACAGGGTGGGGGTTGTCAGTTGAAACCACATGTGCACAGCCTACATGATCATCTGTAAGTGGGTTAAGCAAGTTACCATGGAAACAGGCAGGTAACATCTACATGATACAAGAAATTGAGAAGTGGCTTACAGGGTGGACAGTACACTCAATAGACTGAGTTTAGCAGTTGTAAGAAATCGACAAGTGGCTAACATCGTGGAGACAGGCAGATAAGAAGCAAGGAGAATGGAGGTGACCTACACGATGGAATGTATAAGTTTTAAACAAGGAACATTAAGTTCTAGTAATTACATTTTAAGCAAACATTGTGTTGTTGTTGGGTGCCATCGAGTCGGTATCCGACTCATAGCGACCCTCTGTACAACAGGGGAAACACTATTGTCAGTGATTCTCTGCTGTTCCTAGGGTTTTCAATGGCAGATTGATTTTTGGGAGGGGGTTGCCAGGTCCTTCTCCCAAGCCTACAGCTTCTGGTGTTCCCAGGCGGTCTCCCATCCAGGTACTAACCAGGCCCAACCCTGCTTA
>VMDO01017277.1:0-45305 GCA_007922755.1 Pedetes capensis | reverse complement strand
AAAGAAGGAGGGAGAGATCTAGCAAAGGATAGTGATGATTGGAGAAGATGGGAGGGAGAAGAGAGTCACTGAGGAGGGTTGAAGGGGGAGATGTCAATCTCAATATAAACAGCACAACTTTATGAGCATGGTGGGGAAAAAGGGGAAGATTATAAAACCTGCTAGAATAGCTAAAATAAAAAAATATGGTAATAATACCAATGGTTGGCAATAATGTAGACAGACTAGATCACTCATCTAATACAGCTGAGAACATAAAAAATTAGATCACTATAGAAAAGACTTTGGACTTAAATCAAAATTGGGATGCATGTATACAGATAAATATTCTCACAGAAAGACATGCAAGTATAAAGGAGACCATTGGTGGGGGAGGTGGGGATAGAGGAAAAGGGTCATGAAAGGATAAGGTGGAAGTTATGGGAGCAATGTACAATGAAATGAGTATATGGAAATGTCATAATGAAACCCAGTAGATTGTACATTAAAAATTACTAAAAAAAATGCAGGATGTAACAATTAGTTGTTGACAAAGCACATCGCATTGGCAAGGACACCCAGAGACTAAAACTAAAAGTGAGAAGATGGAAATTGATATACCAAGCAATTGGAAGGCAAAAGATGCAGTAGCAGCAGCAGCAGCAGCTACCCTTATGTCAGACAAAGTAGACTTCAAGTTAAAACTAGTCCAAAGACACAAAGAAGGTTGCTACATATTAATAAAGGGAACAAGTGATCAAAAAAGTATAATTGTAAATATATATGCACTGGATATGGTGTACCCATCTTAATTAAAAAAAAAATGAAACAAGACACTACTAAACTGTACGGAATTATCTGGACACCCCTGAGGTGGACTGGGAGGGTGCTGGGGCTGAGGCCCACTCAGTCCAGGCTGAGGTCTGGCCCCCTCCCCAGATCCTGCCCTGTTCCTGCCACCTCTGGTTACCCTTAACCCAGGAATCTAGACAGGGACGTATTTGACTCCCTAAGAGTGAATCAACTAAGTCCCAGTTCATCTTTCACCTACTTTATTTCTACTCCTCCCATCAAGTGATCTAAGATGGCCCCAAACAACCCAGCTCTGGTGTGGGCTTTTTTTTTAGCCTGATTGGCCACCCAGAGCTATCCAATTGGTTATTTATTTATTTTTTTGCAGTACTGGGGGTTGAACCCAGGGCCTCGTGCCTGCATGCTCTGCAAGTGCTGGACCACTGAGCTGCATCCCCAGCCCAGTTTTTACTTTTTGAGATAGGGTCTCGTTTAGTTACGCAGACTGCCTCTGGTCTCGAACTTGCGATCCTCCTGCCTCCACCTCTCAAGCTGCTGGGATTACAAGCGTGCGCCACCATGCCCGGCTCCAATTGGTTATTAAGGAAAGCTCAGTGATTGATCCAGTCTGCACCTAACCCTCCAATCATAAGTGCACTTTTCCAAGCCCTCACACAGAGAGCTGCTCCTCCTGGCACAAGTCACTCTCCAATTGGTTGCACCTTGGTCCACAACCCCACCTAGAGTGTATGTAAGCAGACCACCAATTACCCCAGGTGTCCTTTAGTTTCTTTCTTCCTGACCACCTTGACTCTGATTGTCACACCCTACACCTGACTTCACTGCTTTGATCATCCAGACCTTCAATCAAGCCACCAAGAGGCAAGACTCTGAGAGTCAAGAAAGACCACTAGCAAGCTAAGAAGAGCTCTCAATCTCCCTGCTCTTGGGAGGAGGTGAAAGGAGAAGAGGACTGGTGAGAGGCAACATCACCAGGCCATCAGCACAGCCAGTGAGGACATCAGAGCTATTTGTCACTTTGATACAGAGCTGTTATTCCATCATAGCAGCAGTAACCTTCACTGTCAGCTAGAAAGCTTTAGACTCTCCTGCAAAGGAGTAGCTTAATAAAGTTCCTATCTGTTCTATATAAGAAGGCTCCCAAGGTCCTTCTTGGCAACGCTGACCAGCTCTTGCCCACCCCTGAGGGTCCGTGAGCATACTGGTGTTGTGGTGAAGCTCTGTGGTCTTTTGCCAGGCCAGAGTGGACCCCAACATTGGACTCAAAGGGACATACAGGCCCAAATACAATGATTGTGGGTGATTTGAATGCCCAACTCTCAATAATAGATAGAATATCCAGACAAAAAAATCAACAAAAAATCTTCAGAGTTAAGTGGTACAATAGGTCAAATGGACTTAGTAGACATATACAGAATATTCCACTCAAAAGCAACAGAGTAAACATTCTTCTCAGCAGCCCATGAAACTTTCTCAAAAACATATAACATTTTAGACCATATATATTAGCAAGTTCATAAGTTTTCAATGGTGGATTGATTTTTGGGAGTGGGTTGTCAGATCCTTCTCCCAAGCCTGCAGCACCTGGTGTTCCCAGGTGGTCTCCCATCCAAGTACTAACCAGGCCCAACCCTGCTTAGCTTCCGAGATCTGACAGGATTGGATGCCACCCAATTTTATTATGTCTTATCAGATCATAGTGGAATAAAACTAGAAACCAATACGAAGAGAAATTACAGAAACCATACAAATATATGGAGCAAAAACAACGCACTCTTAAATAGTCAGTGGGTACATGACTAAAGCAGACAAGAATTTAAAAATCATTAGAATCAAAGGATAATGAAAACAACCTACCATAACCTTTGAGATATGGCAAAAGCAGTTCTAAGAAGGCTATAGCTATGAGGGCCTACACTAAAAACTCAGAGTGGGCTCAAATAACTTAATTATACACCTCAAACTCTTAGAAAAATGAAGAATAAACAAAACACAATAACAGTAAACACAAAGAAATAATAAAGGCCAGAGCAGAAATTAATGAAATGGAGACAAGAAGTACAATAAAAAGAATGGATGAAACAAAGAGCTAGTTCTTTGAGAAGATAAACAAGATCGAAAAACCATTAGTCAAATTAACCAAAGGAAAGAGAGAGAAGACTCAAATTAAGAAAATTAGAGGTGAAAAAGGGAACATTACAACAGATCCCAATGAAATCCAGAGAATCATTAGGGTACACTATGAATAATTTTATTCCAAAAAATAGATGAGATAGATAAAATCCTAGACACATATGACCTGCCAAAATTAAATCAAGAGGATAGAAAAACTTAAACAGACCTATAAAAAGCAGTGGAATTGAAACAGTAATAAAGAGTTTCCCAACAAAGAAAAGCCCAGGACCAGATAGATTCACTGCTGAATTCTGCAAGACTTTAAAAGAAGAAATAACACCAATGCTCCTCAAATTATACCATAAAATATAAATTGAAGGAACACTACCACACTCATTCTATGAAGCTAGTATTACCAACAGCAAAACCAGCTAAGGTTACATCAAAAAAGGAAAACTATAGATATATTTACCTGATGAGCCTAGATGCAAAAATCCTTAATAAAATACTTGCAAGTCAACTTCAACAACACATTAAAAAGATCACATAATGTGACCAAGTTGGTTTCACTCTAGGGATGCAAGGCTGGTTTAATATACAAAAGCAATAAATGTAATATGGCATATAAATAGATTTGGAAACATAAATCACATGAACATATCAATAGATGGAGAAAAGGCCTTTGACAAAGTTCAACATCCTTTTATGATCAAAGCCTTGAAGAAACTAGGAATTAAAGGAACATACCTCAACATAATGCCTGCAGTTGTAGCACTGTGGTGTCTAATACTGTCAGATCTCAGAAGCTAAGCAGAGCTGGGCCTGGTTAGTACTTGCATAGGAGACCACCTAGGAACATCAGATACTGTAGGCTTGGGAGACAGACCCGGCAACCTACTCCTCAAAATCAATCCACCATTGAAAACCCTATGAATAGCAGAGAAGCACTGACAATAGTGTTTCACCTGTTGTACATGGGGTCACTATGAGTCAGACACTGACTCAATGGCACCTCACAACAACAACAACACCTCAACATAATAAAGGCAATATATGAAAAACCTATAGCCAACATCATACTAAATGGGAAAAAACTGAAAGCATTTCCCCTAAGATTAGGAACAAGGCAAGGGTGTCCACCTTCTCTACTGCTATTCAAAGTAGTACTTGAACTATTAGCCACAGTAATAAGGCAAGAGAAACATATAAAGGGATCCAAGTTGAAAAGGAAGAAGTCAAATTATTCCTATTTGCAGATCATATGATTGTATAATTTAAAGACCCTAAAGACTCCACCAGAAAACTCTTACAGCTGATAAACACTTTCAACAAAGCAGCAGGTTACAAAATCAATAGACATAAATCAGTAGTTTTTCTGTATATCAATAATGACCAGGTGGAGAAAGAAACCAGGAAATAGTTCCAGTCACAATAACTTCAAAACAAATAAAATACCTGGGAATAAACCTAACCAAGGAGGTGAAAGACCTCTACAATTAAAACTTTAAAACACTAAAGAAAGAGATTGAAAAAGACACTAGAAGGAGGAACAATGTCCCATGCTCATGGTTCGGAAGAATTAAACTTTTGAAAATGGCTCTATAAGTGAAAGCAATCTATAGATTTAATGCAGTCTCCATCAAAATCCTAATGACATTTATTCGTGATAGAAATAAAGAAAATCCTAAAACTCATATGAAATCACAAAATACCCTGAATTACTAAAGAGATCCTCAACAAAAAGGACAATGCAGGAGTCATCACTATTCCTGATTTCAAATTATATTACAAATCCACGGTAACAAAAAGCTGCATGGTACTGGCACAAAAACAGACATGTACACCAATGGAACACAGTAGAAGATCCAGAAATAAACATATATAAGTACAGTGACATGATATTTGAGAAAGTGCCAAACTTATAAGTTGGTGCTGAGAAAACAGGATATCTTCATATAGAAGACTGAAACTAGGTCCCTTCCCTCACATTGTACAAAAATCAGATCAAATGGATTGAAGACCTTAATGTAAAACCTGAAACTGAAACTGTGAGAGGAAAACATAGTGGAAACACTTCAAGACACAGGCACAGGCAAGGACTTTCTGAACATGATTCAAATTGCATTAAATAAAACTCTTTTGGACAGCAAATGACACAATTATCAGAGTGAAGAGACATCCTACAGAATGGGAAAAAATCTTTGCCAGTTATACACCAAAGGATTAATCTAGAATATATAAAGAACTCAAAAAATTAAGCACCTCAAAAACTCAAATATCCAATAAAAAATGGGCAAAAGAACTGAACAGAAACTTCTCAGAAGAAATACAAATGGCCAAAAATCATATGAAAAAATGTTCAACATCCTTAGCCATCAGGGAAATGCAAATCAAAAGTACACTGAGAGACTCTTTCACCCCAGTCAGAATGGCTCCCATCAACAAAACAAACAAAATGCTGGTGAGGGTGTGGGAAAAAAGAAACCGTACTACACTGCTGGTGGGAATGCAGACTGATGAAGCCACTATGGAAATTGGTATGGAGTTCCTCAAAAAAGTAAAAATAGAACTGTCACATGACCTAGCTATGTCACTCCTGAGTATATATGCAAAGAAATATAAGTCAATTTACCACAGAGACAAGTGCTCATCCATGTTTATTGAAGCACAATTCACAATAGCCTAGATATGAAATCAACCTAGGTGTCCATCAAGAGATAAGTGGATAAGGAAATTGTGATATATACACACCTTGGAGTTTTATTTAGTTATAAAGAAGGGCAAAATCATGGAATTTGCTGAAAAATAGATGGAACTAGAGATCATCATTTTAAGCAAAATAAGCCAGACCTAGAAAGATAATCATTACAGTCTTCTATGTGGATGTTAGACTTTAGTATAGATTATTAAAATATATAAATCATGAAAGTGGAAGGGGCCATGTGGGGAGAGATAATCAATTAAAGAAAAGGGGGAGAGAGCCAAAAGAAAGGGTAGTGTTAGAAAAGAAAGGAAATATATGTTACTTTTACAGCAAAATTGGGAAGTACATATATAAATAGATGTACTCACTAACAAGACATTCAAGCAGAAGAGGAACCATTGGTGAGGAAGGAGGTGATAGTGTGGGTCATGAGATGGTAAGAGGGAAGGGGACATGAATAATATATACAATGAAATGCATGTATGTAAATGTCATCATGAGACCCAATTAGTTACACATTAAAAATTACCAATGAACTAAGATTATTGGAAAAGTATAAACTATTTAACAATGTGAAAAATGTGAAGAAATACAACAAAACAAACCAATCCACTAATCAAATGAAAAATACTGTACCATAGTCAATGACATCAATGACTAAGTAATAAGATTAAGTAACTATAGCACTTTGATTTTTTCATCCATAGGGTGGTGCTAATATTGATAGGGTTGGGATGAGACTCTTCTTAGCTCAGTGTCTGACAGAGTAAGTTCTCACTAAATAAAAGCCATTTTAGTAGTAAATTGTAGCCATTAAGCACAAAAACTCTGAAGCAAGAATGCCTGGGTCTTAACTTTGCTTTGCCCACTTACTGGTTGTGTGGCTTTGGGTGGTCTTGTGTAAGTCACATTGCTTCTGATCTTCTGAGTTCTCTTATTTTAAAAGCTTGGTTAATAGTCTTTCCTCAAGGATTGCTGTGAAGTTTACCTGAGCTACTTGCTATAGAGTTCTTAGGGCCTGGTGCTGTGCTATAAAGGGAGAGAAAGAAGAAGTGAGAAGAAATGGAGTGAAGTGGGAGAAACTTGTAAGGTTTGGTGAGTCCAGATGGAAATGGAGCAAGCCAGGCATGGTAACGTGTGTGTGTGTGTGTGTGTGTGTGTGTGTGTGTGTGTGTGTATGAATAAGGAAGATTGATGTTGCTCTTAGTGGTGTCTAAATGAGTTGTACAGATAGGTGAATGGAGAAAAGGGCAAGGAAAGGCATATCTTGATATTTCTTAGACAGAACTTTCAGTTACTATTTTTACCTATGGCAGAGGTAATGGGTATAGGTCCTGGGCAGAAACAGATCTGGATTCTCCAGAGACCAAGGGTACTAAAAGAGAGAGTTTAACTTTCTTCCTCTGTTAATATGGTGTGAAAAGCAGGTTGAATTTACACTAGCGCAGTGTAAAAGTTTAAAGGCAAAGTAGATCATGAGAAAATAAAATTAGAGAGACCTAGAGACTCTGTTTAATGATTTAAAATTCAATTAAGCAAATTGGATAAAGAAGCCATTTCTTTGTGTTTGTATGGCCACATTCATTGCTATAGTCACTCAGGTGGACTCCAGAGGGCTGTCTGGCCAGTGGTTGCCATAGAGAGTGAGGGGACTAGGCAGCAAATTCTCTGTGGTAGTGAGCTGGGGAGCCACCTCTTGCATCTTTATTGCAGGTCTTACTTCTAAGAGTCCTACTAGTCTCAAGAAAATAGGAAGTGAATAATATTTAATAAAATGGAAAAAATAATCAATATGTTAAGAAAAAAAATCCAGAATATGAAACAAGGAATTTGACCTAATTCATTAAATATGCATAGAAAAATGAAATAAAACACATCAAAACAGAAAATAATAGTTGTCTTTGGGTAGAGATTATATAGGATTTACTTTTCTTTATATTTTATATCTTCTGTATTGTCTATGTGCCTGCAGCTGTAGCCCTGTGGCATCTGATCCCGTCAGATCTCAGAAGCTAAGCAGGGTATCGCCTAGTTAGTACTTGGATGGGAGACCGCCTGGGGACAGCAGGTGCTGTAGGCTTGGGAGAAGGACCTGGCAACCCACTCCCAAAAATCAATCTGCCATTGAAAACCCTATGAACAGCAGAGAAGCACTGACAATAGTGTTTCTCCTGTTGTATGTAGGGTCACTATGAGTCAGACACCGACTTGATGGCACCTAACAACAGCATATTGTCTATGATAGAAATGCTTTACTTTTATAGTTGGAAAAGAGGAAATAAATACAATTAACTTAAAAAATAGATTCCTCTTCAACATTCATAACCCTACATGTTGTCAGCCACTTTGAGTTGTTTGTTTCATTGTCTATAAAGGGTAATATACAATTTAATTGCTAGCTACATCTTCTAACCTCTGGAACAAGCTCATCTGTCTCAGTCTTATTTCATCCCCAAGAAAGGGGAACTGGATGTGGGTCGAAGATGTAATAGAATCCTGGAAACCCACCATAGGCTCTGGAAGGTGGAGCTTAGAGAGGGATGAAGAGATACAGACCTCCCTCTTTCCGTGGAGTGTAACACTATTCTGTCACTTCTCTTATTCTTCTCTGTCTTGGCTACTGTAAAAAGATGGAGTTTGGATCCCCTTATTAGAGCTACTAAAACAAAGAGCCACAGACTGTATGATGTAAACAATAGAAATTTATTTTCTCACCAATCTAGAGGCTAGAAGTCTGTGATCAAGGTATCAGCAACAGATTTCTTCTGAAGCTTTTCTCCGTAGCTTGCTATTGTGGTTGTGAGGTGCCATTGAGTCAGGTCCCACTCAGTCTGTAGACTGATCTCAAAACAGACTTGAGGTCTTTCTGTCTTTACCTTGCAGAGGCTGGGAGTACTGAGGCGGGAAGGGGACCCCACCATGGTTGACTACTTTCCTTTCCCTCCCTCCCTCTTTCTTTTCTTTCTTTCTGTTTTTAATAGATGATTGGTTCGTGATTGCTGTGTCCTCCCATTTTTGCCATGCTGGGGATTGAACCTAGGTCCTCAGAGACTGCAGAGCAGCACTCTACCAACTGAGCTAAACTCTTGGTAGTAGCTTGTTGGTACCTACCTTTTCCTGGGTCTTCACATAGTCTCCCCTCTCTGACTGTGTCCTAATCTCTTCTTGTGATAGGTGACATATTGATTTACAGCCCACCTTCATTACCTCATTTTTAACTTAATTACTGTCTTAAAAGTCCTATTTCCAAATATGGGCTGAGGTTTAGCTCAGTTGGTAGAAGGCTGCTTCTTACTTTCCGAGGCACGGGTTGGATCTTCAGCATGGCAAAAAACAGGAGAAAGATGCCGCAGTCCACACCCAAAACAATCCTGAGACAGTCAGCCATTGAAAACCCTATGAGGGTCCATAGGAATCAGATATGACTTGAGGGCACCTAACAACAACAGCAACATTTCCAAATATAGACCCATTCTGAAATGTTGGGGTTTAGGATTTTTAAATGAGTGTTTTCTGGGAAGGGGTAGATAAGTCTGTCTGTAACATTCTAACCTCTGCCTCCCCAAAATTCATATTCTTCTCCCATGAAAAATGCATCCATCCCACCCAAAAAGCTCCCTAAGTCTGAATTTATCCCAGCATCAAGTTTGTGCCCCAAGTCTCATTAGCATGAAAATGAGGTCTGGGTGAGACTCTGATTCATCCTGAGGCAAAACTCCTCTCTAGCTGTGAACCTGTGAAGCCACATGATGGAATGATCACTTTCCAAAATACAGTGGCGGGACAGGTATAGGATAGACTTGAAAAGAGAGAAGTTGGAAGGAAGAGAGGGGTCACAGGTTTCAAGCAAGTCCCAAATCTAGCTGGCAAAATTCACTAGACTCTAAGACTCCATGCTTTCTCCTCTTGGCCTGCAGGCCGGATCTTACTTTGGGACCACCAGGGCAGTGACCTCAATCCCTTGGCCCTCTGTCACCTGGTCCCCTGGTGACAATGGCAGCACTGCCTACCTCTGGACCAACTTCAGGATCATTTTTCCCTGCTCTTGAGGGATAATGCCTGTTCACAGGCAGGTGGAGTTACTGTCCAGTTCTGTGGAATCCAGCAGTCTCGCAGCCTTCTTTCATTCTTGCCTGATTCTGTTCCTTTCCGCTGAAGCTGGAAATGTTTCTGCTGGTGTAACCTCATCTCTATTCCTGGCTTCTGCTGAGAGGAATGAGTGGATCCATAAATCACATGCTCACACGCTCTTTAACTAATGGCTGTTCAAATGTATCTTTGACATTCTTTCTTGAAAATCTTTAAGTTCTGATTTGTTTTGGCTTCATGATTCTTTCTTCAATTTATCTCTTTCATTTTGCCTTCTTTTTTTTCAGGTGTGTGAAGGTTGAAGCCAAGGCCTCGAATATACTTTGCAAATGCTCTACCACTGGGCTGCATCCCCAGCCACGTCCTCTTTTATGAGTCAGAGTCTTGCTAAATTACAAAGGCTACCTTTGGCCTTGAACTCAGGATCCTCTTGTCTGTACTTCTCTAGTCTCTGGGATTATAGGCCATCATGCCCAGCTACAGTTTGTTATAAGCAAGAAGGAGAAATCAGGTCACATCTTCAACACTTTGCTTAGAAAATCTCCTCAGCTAAATACTTGAGTTATTGTTTATAAGTTCTACTTTCCACATAGTGGAACATAATTCAGTCATGTTCTTTCCCGTTTATAACAAGGATTACCTTTCTTTCTGTTTCCAATAGTATGACCCTCATTTCCATCTCAGGTCTTACCAGAAACTTCTTTAACATCCACATCTGAGTATTATTCAGCCATAAAGAAAAATGAAATTGAGCTGGGTGTGGTGGTGCATGCCTGTAATCCCAGCTACTTGGGAGGCAGAGGTAGGAGGATTGCAAGTTCGAGACCAGAGGCAGTCTTCATAACTTAGTGAGACCCTGTCTCAAAAATTAAAAAAAAAACATGAGCTGAGGATGCAGCTCAGTGGTCTAGCACTTACAAAGCATGCAAGCACGAAGCCCTGGGTTCAACCCCCAGTACCGCACAAAAGAAGAAGAAGAAGAAGAAGAAGAAGAAGAAGAAGAAGAAGAAGAAGAAGAAGAAGAAGAAGAGGAGGAAGAAACGAAGAATGAAATCTTGAAATTGGAAGGAAAATGGATGGAATTAGAGGGCATCAGATTAAGTGAAATAAGCCAGACACAGAAAGTCAAGTATTGCATGTCTTCTCTCAACTGTGGTAACAAACAAACAAATAAAAAACTCCCAAAACTTAACCTTTAGGAGAGGGATTTTTTTTTAGGGTCTGGAAAGGTGGCTGGGGAGAGAAAGAAAAGAGGGGAGATGGGAGAAAGTAGAAGAATGTGATGGATATGATCAATGCATGACATATGCATGTATGGAAATAGAGTGAATCCCATTAATTTTTGCAATTAAATTGTATTAATTATAAAAAAAGAAAGTAGATGATCAATAGAAACACATATTTCAAATGTTTCAATTCTTTTTTTCTGGTTTTGTTCCTTTTGGGGTGCTGGAGCTCAAACCCAGGGACTCTCTTATGCTAGGCAAGTGCTCTACCACTGCACTATATCTCCTCAAATGTCTCCATTCTTATCTCCATGAAAAAAGCAATTTTAGAGGAAAAAGTATCTCTGAAAAAAGTGCTTATCTCTATGAATACTCTCTTAAAGCAATCTAGTCTTTTTCCTAATACACACTTCAAAACCCTAGCCCCAACAGGGCACAGTGGCTCACATCTGTAATCCCAGTCAACTCTGGAACTCTGGAGGCAGAGGCAGGAGGATCATAGGTTTGAGGCCAGAGGCAGCCTGCCTAATTTAGTGAGACCCTGTCTCAAGATAAAAAATACAAAATGGGCTAAGGGCACAGTCAAATGGTAGAGCACTTGCAAAATATGTGTTAGGCCTTGGGTTTAACCTTTAAGTACCAAAACTAACAAACAAAACAACAACAACAAAAACAAAACAACCCTTCCCAGCCTCTACCTATTGCCCAGTTCCAAAGCCGCTTTCACATTTTTAGGTATTTGTTACCACAGCACCTACACTCTGGCACCAAAATATAGATTATTTCATTAGGGATTCCAAAGTGAACTACTATTGACTGGGTGACATAAACAATAGAAATTTATTTTCTCACAGTTCTGGAGGCTGCTGAGATCAAGGTGTCAACAGGGTTGATTTCTTCTGAGGCTTACTCTGTTTGGTTTGCAGCTCCTTGTTTTTTTTTTTTTTTCCTGTACTGGGGGTAGAACCCAGGGCCCCACGCTTGCATGCTTTGCAAGTGCTATACCACTGAGCTACATGCTCAGCCCATTCTTTTTTTTCACTTTTTGAGACAGGGTCTCACTAAATTACACAGACTGCCACTGGTCTCGAACTTGTAGTCCTCGTGCCCCCGCCTCCTGAATTACTGGGATTACTGCTGTGCACCACCGCACCTGGAGAGATCCTTGTCTTTTTCCTATGTCTTCTCATGGTCTTCTTTCTGTGAATGTCTGTGTCATAATCTCTTCATCTAAAGAGACTAGTTGTATTGGATTAGGGGCACCTTGTTGTTGTTGATAGGTGCCGTCGAGTCGTGTCTGAATCATAGCGACCTTCATTGGGTTTTCAATGGCAGATTGTTTCGGGATTGCCTTGGGAGTGGGTTGCCACGTCCTTCTCTCATTTTTGCAGTGCTGGGAATTGAACTCAGGACCTCAGAGACTGCAGAGCAGCGCTCTACCAACTGACCTAAATCCCAGCCAGGGGCACCTTAATAACCTCCTTTTAACTTAGTTATCTGTCTAAAGGAGTCTATGTCCAAATGCCATCACTTTCTGAGATACTGGGGTTAGGACTTACAAACAACATTTAATTTTTGAAAGACACAATTCAACCCATCCCAGGTATGAAATGGCTCCTTTCTTGGGTCACTATATCTCTGCTTATAGAAAGTCAAGAGAGAGCTGGGTGCCATGGTGCATGCCTCTAATCCCACCAATTTGGGAAGCTGAGGCATGGGGATTATGAATTAGAGGACAGAAGCAGCCTGTGTAACTTAGTGTGACCTTGTCTCAAAACAAAAAAATAAAAAGGCTATGGGTGAAGCTCAGTGCTAGAGCACCTGAGGTCCTGGGTTCAACTCCCCAGTACTGAAAAAAAGAAAAGAAAAAAAAAGAAAGTCAAGAGAGAACCAAGGTAGGGTTTATGGGAAAAGGAAGAAGCTGTGCCTTGCACAGTGTTGGGTAGTGTTTCATTCTGTTGTACATAAAGTTATTATGAGCTGGACCTCATTCAGCAGTGCCTAACAACAAACTGCTGAAGATATAAATGCAGGTATGCACTCTGACCTCTTCCTAATCACTGGCATGAACCCTGAAAGTTTTGGAGTGTGAAACTCATTTCCTTGACTTGTCATGGATTTTGCCTTTGCCCAACCAGCAGATGGTGCCATTTTTCCAGGACACAAAGCCAGATTCAGCTTGAACTACTATTTGGCCTTCAAAGCTATAGGTACCACACTCACGGCAGGTGGTACTGGTAATCATACATAACCTGCTTCTGAAATAGAAAATCTAGTGCAAATACCTGAAACTAAACAAACTGAAAGCTTCATGCTCCTCAGTTTAAGTAAACACTTTTACTTTTGTAATTTAGGGATAATTAGGGATAAAATTAGTATTTTCTTTTAGAAAAATATCTTAGGATTTTATACTTTCCTCCCTCCCAACACACACACACACACACACACACACACACACACACACACACACACCACATACACACACACAGTTCTTGCTTCAACATACTAGTTGGATTAATTTTATCTTTCCTTCAGAAGTCCCTCTCATGGTCTTTCACTGTTGTACATGGTGGTTGGACAGAGTTCCGTAGTAATTCTGAATAAGTATTTTGCTTTTGGTAGGAGAAGTAGCTGTCTATTTATGTTTTAAGGTATAAATTTTCTTCGGATCTATGTATGTGTGTATATGTATATATTATATATATATAAACTATATATAATATATATATTATATATATATAGTTGTTGTTAGGTGCTGTCGAGTCTGTATCCTACTCATTGCGACCCTCATAAGGTGTTCAATGGCTGACTGTTTTGGAATTGCCTTGGGAGTGGATTGCCAGGCCCTTCACATATACATATATATATGTGTATGTGTATATATATATATATATATATATTCTATACATATATATATTCTCTCTATATACATTCTACATATATATATATATATCTGAAATATTTGGAAGTCAGGTACAAACATGGTGGCACATCATCCCTAAGTATTCAGCATATAACACCTAAGAATAAAGAGATTCTTCTAACTGCTTAACCATAATTATGCCTGAGAAAATTGTGTATAATCTCCAAGTATGACTTACTATTTAGCTCATATTCAAAATCTCCTAGTATTCCCTATTACTGTATATCTCCTACTACTATATATTTTTATGGCCAGGTTTCTTTGACTGGGTTCAGTCAAGGCTGCATTTTGTGTGCTTTACATTTGGTCATTTTGTCTATCCAGTCTCTTCTCATGTAAAACACACCTTCCTTCCTTAAGACAATTTTTCCCCCCCTTGAAATAAGCCTGCTGGGATTTAGCTCAGTTGGTAGAGCGCTGCGCTGCAGTTTCTGAGGTCCCGAGTTCAATTCCCAGCACCACAAAAATGGGAGAAGGACCTGACAATCCACTCCCAAGGCAATCCCGGAAACAGTCAGCCATTGAAAACCCTATGAGGGTCGCTATGAGTTGGATACCGACTCGATGGCACCTAACAACAACAATCTGAAATAAGCCTATTGTCATTTATTTCCATTCTAGATTTGTCTGAATGTTTCCTAATTCTCCTCCCTACCCCCAACCTAGTGCTGGGGATGGAACACAGGACCTTGTGCATGATAGGAAGCATTCTACCATAGAGCGTTAACCTCAGCCCCTTAAAGGCATTTTTAACCTATACTTTTCATGAGTACAGCCATAAGGAGCAGGAGTGAGTGTGTGCAGTGGGTAATAAGGTAGACAAGGGAGATGAGGTGATAGGAGAATGTGTTTTCAAGCTGCACGCTACCTGGTGTTAAACAAAATGATTACTGTTAGATCATTTGAGAGAGCATGAAAATGATTGCTTTATAAGATAACATATCTGGAGAAGACAACGGGAAAGAATGTACCCATCATCTTTCATACTGCACTGATACAAGGGTCCCTTTCTCCCTATAGAATGTGGGCCCCACCTTCTTTCCAGTTGTGCAGAACTAGCACAGAGCTGGCCACAGAGTGTCATGGCTCTGTGTACGTGAAGGCACTGAGATCAAAAGCTGCCCTGTAAGATGGTATCCACAGAAACGCTACTGGAGCTCCAGCAGAGTTGGTCTCTGTAAGGATGGCTGGGACCAACAAAATGACCCTGGAGACAGGTGAGGCTGGAGGCTCTGAAGGTTTACCTAGGTTGCAACTGATACAATGTCTTCTAGCCGGTGCTTTTCTGTCCTCTAACTTTGGCACCCTGGAAGTCATGTCCAAAACCTTGGTGAGATTTGTTGTTGTTGTTGTTAGGTGCCTTTGAGTCGGTATCCAACTCATAGCGACCCTCTGTTCAACAGGGGAAACACTATTGTCAGTGCTTCTCTGCTGTTCATAGGGTTTTCAATGGCAGATTGATATTTGGGAGGGGGTTGCCAGGTCCTTCTCCCAAGCCTACAGCTTCTGGTGTTCCCAGGCGGTCTCCCATCCAGGTACTAACCAGGCATGACCCTGCTTAGCTTCTAAGATCTGACAGGATCAGATGCCACAGGGCTACCGCTGCAGGCAGTTTGGTGAGATTTAGGTAACTATTTTGGCCAGAAAACATCATAGCTAATGGGCATTTCATTTTGCACAGTATCAACAGGCAGAATGGCAAGTTGCCCCACTTTAGTGATGCTAAGTCATTTGGTTTACCTGCATCTACTAGATCTGATTGCAAAGGCTCATTTCCCTTTTGCAATTAGCATGCAATCTGGGGATCTATAAAGCATTGTCCTTTATCCAGAAGCCTTTTAACAATTAGTTTTAACATGCATTATTTCATTGGAAGTTGTGAAAAGATTATTTTTCCCTCCAAAAATCTTATTTTATTAGTAAATTTTTAGTGTACAACCTAAAGGGTCTTATTATGACATTTCCATACATGCATTTCATTGTACATTGTTCAGTTTCATGTCCCTGATTACCCTCTCATGATCTCATCCTCCCCACTAATGGTCCCTCTTCTACTTGCATGCCTTGTTTCTGTGTACATCTATTCATACATACATCCAGATTTTGCCTTAAGGGTAGAATATGTGATATTTTGTTTCCTTTGTCCCATTACCCTTTCTTCTTGCCCCCCCTTTTCATCAGACCATTATTTTTTCCTACTTACATGTCCTATATGTTTTTTCCTACTTACATGACTTATATGTTTTAATATTAAATATATGTTGAAGTCCAACAATCAACATATGAGAGAAAACATGCAATACTTATCTTTCTAGGTCTGGCTTATTTCACTTAAAATGATGATCTCTAGATCCATTCATTTTCCAGAAGTACCATGATTTTGTCCTTCTTTATGGCTGAATAATACTCCATGGTATATCTATACCATAATTTCCTTATTCACTAATCTGTTGATGGACACCTAGGTTGGTTCCATATCTTGGCTATTTTGAATAATGCCACAAAAACATGGAGGAACAGGTATCTCTCAGTATATTGACTTACATTCCTTCAGACGTATACCTAGGAGTGGGATAGCTGAGTCATATGGTAGTTCTATTTTTAGTTTTTGGGGGAACCTCTATACTGATTTCCATTGTGACTTCACTTTCTTGCCTTCCCACAAGCAATGTAGTAGAGTTCCTTTCTCCCCACACCTTTGCTAGCATTTGCTTTTGTTTGTTTTGTTAATCCTAGCCATTCTGACTGGAGTAAGATGTAGTTTTGATTTGAATTTCTCTGATGGCTAAGGATGTTGGACATTTTTTCATGATTTTTGGCCATTTGTATTTCTTCTTCTGAGAAGTTTCTGATAAGCTCTTTTGCCCATTTTTTGATTGGATACTTGGTTTTTTGGTGCTTAATTTTTTGAGCTCTTTATGTATTTTAGATATCAATCCTCTGTCTAATGTATAACTGGCAAGGATTATCTCCCATTTTGTAGGGTGTCTCTGTACTCTGATAATTGTGTCCTTTGATGTCCAAAAGCTTTTTAATTTAATGCAATTCCATTTGTCAATTCTTGCTATTGTTTCCATGTGCTATTGGGACCCTATTCAGAAAGTCTTTGCCTAGCCTATGTCTTGAAATGTTTTCCCTATTTTCCTCTAGCAGTTTCAGAATTTCAGATTTTACATTAAGATCTTTCATCCATTTTGAACTGATTTTTGTACAGGGTGAGAGAGAAACTTAGTTTCAATCTTCTACATGAGGATATCCAGTTTTCCTAGCACGTTTTTTTGAAGAGGGTATCTTTTCTCCAATTTATATTTTTGGCACATTTGTCAAATATCACATGGTTGTAGCTGCATGGGTTTAATTTGAGATTCTCTATTTGGTTCCATCGGTCTCCATGTATGTTTTTGTGCCAACACCATGCAGTTTTTGTTACTGTGACTTCATAATATAATTTGAAATCAGGAATTGTGATACCCCTGCATTGTTCTTTCTGCTCAGGATTGATTTAGCAATTCAGGGTTTTTTGTGCTTCCATATGAATTTTAGGATTGTTTTCTCTATTTCCATGAAGAATGTCATTGGAATTTTGATGGCAATTGCATTAAATCTCCAGATTGCTTTCAGTAATATAGCCATTTTCACAAAATTAATTCTTCCAATCCATGAGCATGGGGTATCTTCCACCTTCTGGTGTCTTCTTCAATTTCTTCCTTCAGTGTTTAAAAGTTTTCATTGTAGAGGTCTTTCACTTCCTTGATTAGGTTTGTTCCCAGGTATTTTATTTGTTTTGAAGTTATTGTGACTGGGATTATTTTCATCGTTTCTTCCTCCACCCGCTCATTATTGGTATACAGAAAAGCTACTGATTTATGTATATTGATTTTGTAACTGGCTTTTAATCCTTTTATATCTTTCTTTTGTCTTATTACTGTGGCTAATAATTCAAGTGGGCTGGGATTTAGCTCAGTTGGTAGAGCACTGCGCTGCAGTCTCTGAGTTCCTGAGTTCAATTCCCAGCACCACAAAAATGGGAGACGGATGTGGCAATCCACTCCCAAGGCAATCTCGAAACAGCCAACCATTGAAAACCCTATGAGGGTCGCTATGAGTTGGATACCAACTTGACAGCACCTAACAACAACAACAACAACAACAACAACAACAACAACAATAATTCAAGTACTACTTTGAATAGCAGTGGAGACAGTGGGCACCTTTGCCTTGTTCCTGATTTTAGGGGAAATGCTTTCAGTTTTTTCCCATTTAGTATGATGTTGGCTGTAGGTTTTTCATATATTGCTTTTATTATGTTGAAGTGTTGTTGTTGTGAGGTGTCATTGAGTCAGTATCTGACTCATAGTGACCCTATGTACAACAGGTGAAACCCTCTTGTCAGTGCTTCTCTGCTACTCATAGGATTTTCAATGGCAGATTGATTTTTGGGAGTGGGTTGCTGGGTCCTTCTCCCAAGCTTACAGTATCTGGTGTTCCTAGGTGGTCTCCTATCCAAGTACTAACCAGGCCCGACCCTGCTTAGCTTCTGAGGTCTGATGGGATTGGACACCACAATGCTATAGCTGCAGGCATTATATTGAGGTATGTTCTTTTAATTCCTAGTTTTTCAAGGCTTTGATCATAAAGGGTGTTGAACTTTGTCAAAGGTCTTTTCTGCATCTATTGATATGATCATGTGATTTATGTTTCCCAGTCTATTTGTATTTTGTTTACATTTATTGTCTTTGTATGTTAAACCAGCCTTGCATCCTTGGAATGAAACCAACCTGATCACAATGTATGATCTTTTTAATGTGTTGTTGAAATTGATTTGCTAGTATTTTATTAAGAATTTTTGCAACTATGTTCATTAGGGAAGTAGGTCTGTAGTTTTCCTTTTTTGGTGTAACCTTATCTGGTTTTGCTATCAGGGTAATACTGGCTTCATAGAATGAATGTGGTAGTGTTCATTCAATTTGTATTTTGTGAAATAATTTGAGGAACATTGGTGTTAATTCTGCTTTAAAAAGGCCTTGTAGAATTCAACAGTGAATCCATCTGGTCCTGGGCTTTTTTTTGTTGGAAGACTCTATTACTATTTCAATTTCATTGCTCTTTATAGATCTGTTTCAGTTATTTATGTCCTCTTGATTTAATTTTGGCTGGTCATATGTGTATAGGATTTTATCCATCTCATTTAAGTTTTCCAGTTTTTTTGAATATAATTTTTCAAATTATTCCCTGATGATTTTCTGCATTCCTTTAGTATCTGCTGTAATGTTCCCTTTTCACTTCTAATTTTCTTAATTTGAGTCTTCTTTCCTTTAGTTATTTTAGTAAGGGTTTGTCAATCTTGTTTATCTCTTCAAAGGTTCAGCTCTTTCATCAATTCTTTTGATTGTACTTCTAGTCTCCATTTCATTAATTTCTACTCTTATCTTTATTATGAAAAAAGGGAAACAATGTCAAGGTTTAATTCTTGGTGGCATACACTGTCATATCATGTTAATTAAAATTCTTTTAAAAAATCAAGAGTTCACAATTATATTTCAAATTCAAATTTAGCATTATAAATAATTTATTATCTTCCTTGCTTTTTACGTTTTATCTCTTCTACACTAAAAATTTTAGTTACTAATAACAATAACAAATTTATTTATTTGCTATGCCCTACAACATATTTTAAAACCCTAATATTATCAGTACTTAGAAACTAAGTGAAACTTAAAATTTTGCAGTAGTTCTTTTTGTCTTTATTCTATATCTCACTAAGTATGTATAGCAGTATACTAAGCTTCAAAATCACTTGATCTAATTCTTTCATATCTGTGTTTATGTGAAAAATTTGATATATATATTTAAGGTTTATTTTTTTCTTTTTTCTTTTTTCTTTTTTTTTAGCCTGCAGCTATAGCCCTGTGGCATCTGATCCCATCAGATCTCAGAAGCTAAGCAGGGTCAGGCCTGGTTAGTACTTGGATGGGAGACCACCTGGGAACACCAGGTGCTGTAGGCTTGGGAGATGGACCTTGCAACCCACTCCCCAAAATCAATCCACCATTGAAAACTCTATGAACAGCAGAGAAGCACTGACAATAGTGTTTTGCCTGTTGCATGCAGGGTCTCTATGTGTCAGATACCAACTCCACAGCACCTAACAACAACAATTTTTTAAAGTGAAAGGGATCAAACCCAGGACCTTGCCCATACTAGTCAAGTACTCACCACTGATCTACATCACTGGCCTTCATTTTGTTTTAAATTGTGCTTTCAGGGTTTTTTTTTTTGCCTTTTTTCTATGTAAACATTTAAATGAGTCAAAAATCAGAATTATCTAAAGATGGATATTTAGAAAAGTCTCACTTCCATCTTTATTTCTTCTACCTGATTTTTCCTATGTCCGCACATTTTATTATTAGTTTCTGGCTTATCTCTTCATGTTTGTTTTTGCAATACCAGAGAAATATGTATTATTCTGCTGTTTTTCTGCCATAAAAGTATTTATTATGTACATTGTTCCAGAATTTGCCTTTTTCATTTAATAATACTCCATATTAATTATCCTAAAATTGGCATGTAGAAGCAATAATTTTCATTATATTTTCATGGTCGCATAGCACTGCATCATGTGGATGTATCATAATTGATTTATCTTTTTCCTTATTGGTAGACATATGGATTGTTTCAAAATATTTTTTAATGTCTTCCTAATTTTGAATGGAATTTTTAAAAAGTGCTTTCCTGTTTTTTAAATTTAAAATGTATTCTAAGTGAAATTAGTACTTTATACTTTTAAACCACTTTGAGATTATCAGACGAAGGTAAGCTTTTTCTTCCACATATTCATCAGTCCCTGAAAAATCAGATCATGTACATTTCAGTGATGAGGTAGAAAAACCTTCCCTACTACAAAGACAAGTTAGGTATGGTGGAGGGAGAAAGTGAGAATTAGAAATGCTAAGACTCTAGGAAGAGGGTCAGCACATGCTTATAGCAATATGCATGCATGCATGTATTCACATACATATGTAAAAGTATACCTGTAATATAATATTTGTATAAATCTATAAAACTGAAAATATGCCAGTAATACCTAATATTTTTCTGCTTTTCTCACTCAGTGTTACATTGTAAACTTTTTTCCATGTTATTAAGAACTCCATTAAGTATGATTTTAAAATAGCTGAAAACTGGCATTGTACAGAGCAGAATTTTAAAATTTTATTTTCATTGGTGAGTCTCTTTCTAGTCAAATGAAACCCAAATAGAAAGCCCATATGTGGTTCAGACAAGATTTCAATAGATTTCCTAGGCAGTTTGGACTAGCATATTTTAATTTCTTACAGCTTTTTCTTTCTTTCTTTTTTAAAAATTTGTTTCTTTTGTTCTTACTTCATTGGTGCAATGCCTTCTCATCTTGCTGAAGTTTTTAGTTTTACACTTTTCTTCTGTTTTCTGCGTTATCTCTGTTTTCTCCAAGGTACTGGAGAACTTTTTGGTTTGTTTCAGTCTGTCTGGAAGAAGGCTTTCCTCACATTTCTGGTGGTCTGTGGCTATGCACTGGTATTTATGAGTGAGCCACTAACATGCTGACTGGGGTCTCTGTGCAGGTGGGACAAGCTTAGCCACTGGTGAGCTTGACTAGAGGATGGTCAGGAGCCAGGCTGGATCCCTGTTGTGAGTGCTTGAATCAATAGATATATTCTTTGAGACCATTCAGTTCCTCCAAAAAATAAAAAAATAAAAAAGTTCTTGGAGTCCATTCCTGTAGGATGTGAACCTGGTTGCTAGTACTCTTGGATGTGAAGCTGAGGAAGGAAGCTGGGAGTCTTGTAAATCCCTGTATAGACCTTTACTTAATTCCCATTTTTAATCTGAGGCACCATCATCACAGCCTTCAGCTATATCTGAGTCTTCAAGTACTGCATGTCAGTGTTTCAGTTCTCTACACAATAAATTGCCTGCCTCTTTAGGACAGGTGGAGGGCTTTTGAAAGATGTTGCCTGCTCAAGGAGAAAGACAGACCTAGGATTTTTATTGTTTCCTACATAAATAGATTCTTCAACCAGTGTATTGCCACATGCCTCTCACCCACGAGAGCTGAGACTTGAAACTTCTGGCTTTTCAGGGTTCTGTGGGGTAATTGGTCCTTTTCCTGAGAGATATCCTCTTTATACACACTTGTGTTTCAACTTCCTTCATCTTGCCAAGTCAGTTTTGTTTTTTCCATTTGTTTTCCATTCCTTTTATCAAAATGTCATGTCCGCTAATATCCCTTCTATAATAGTTCTCTTTGTCTTTGGTCTTTAGTCTTTTCTTGTTATTTTAATGGAGTTTTAAAAACAATCAGAGGTATAAATATCCATTCTTCCTATTTAACTGAAAATCTCCTTAAGAGAAGATTTAAGAGATTAAATCTTCACTCTTTGGGAAAACATTTTGTTATGAAATATGTGAAGATCCCCTAAAGCCCCACCACTGGCTCCAGAATGTATTATACCGTGATTACCTAGCCATTACCCTGGTGCTAGGCATTTAGATGGTTTCCAACTTGACATTAGAGTAATGATGCTTTGAACATTTATGTTCATAAATTAGCATCCACAGTTATGGGTTGTTTTTTTGTTTCAATTATTTAAATTTGCATTTCTTCAAGTGTATTTTAATCTTCTATAATATATTAGACATCTACATTTTCTTTTCTGAATTATCTACTATAAATTATAATATTAGTTGATTTATGATTATAATATTTACATGTCATGTAGTATACATATCATACAGATGTACATATATGTTACATAAACATATGCATAATATTTATATATGTCAATTTATTGTATCTATTGTGATGTTTTTCTTATTTATTGTTGACCTTTTAATTGTTCTTAATCTTTTCAGGCATAGACATTTTATATTTTTGCACACAGTTCTAGATATTTTTGAATGAACACAGACTTTTTCTTTATGTTTTCTTCTCTCACCTTTAAGCTTAAAAATAAACGTTACTTTGTAGATATTTAGTAAATACTTTTGGTTTTAGAGATAATGATGTGATAATCATTTGCACAGAGGTCAGTCTTGAGACTGCTGTGGCTCACTATGGGAAAAACATGGAAGAGTTGGGGGAGAAAGGACAAAAATTGAGCTCTGGGAAATGCTCCCAATAAAGGGAGAAAGGAGAAAGTGGCTTGGTGAAGACCTAAGTAAAGAAGTGCTTGAGAGAGCTGTGTCAGGGTTTAAGAGCGCCGAGGAGTGTAGAATTGGGAAAGGGTTATGCCAATTTTGTTCTTTCTTGCCCACATGTTGAAGCCCAAAGTCTATTCCTGCAGATGCCACCAAGTACATCTGAAGAGAAGTCAGGCAATATGGAGAAAAACATATTTTCTGTGTGATGTAAGTGCATCTCATCAGATCCATCTGATGTAAGTAAAAATCATTAATTTCTTCAGTGAAGTGAGTGCAGCATATTAAAAATTGCCATCAAATTCTAGTCCTCAACTGTTCTCTTTCTCTTCTACTCAAAGGAGAGTTATTTAGTAGCTGAATTACAAGGATATTGTTGCTCAAATAGTACATTTGGTACTTTTCATTAGAAAGTGTGAATAAAAGCTACAAAACTCGCCACAGTTGGTAGTGTGCTGTGATGTTCAAATTAGACATTTTGGTTTTGCTTCTTCTAATTCATGGGCCTATTCATTGTATTTTCCTCTACCTCGTTCGCTTTAACACTACTACTCTAATCCGAAGAACTTGAAGCCACTATTTTCAAGGGCTCCTGGAAGAAGCTCATGATGTTTTGGAGAATTGCTTAGAATGCAACAATAATCCTGAATTTAGGAGGTCGCAGCACTTCTGGAAAAGGCAAGGAAGAATGAGGGATGGACCACAGAATGCAAAGACTTGTGAGCCATATCTTTATTGAAGATAATATTTGTTCCATATTTACCAAATGTACTTACTTCTTTCTCAAATATTTCAATAGAGTTATATTCATGTAAAAATTTAGAGAATATTCAGTATATTTATTCCTTCAGCTTAATTTATAATAGTATTGCCACCTGCTTTCTATCAGCTTTCCACTGATTTTATTCCAATCAGTGACATATGAATACATTCTTACTGGTGTAGCCTTTCATCTCTAAGCATATAAAGGCAGGGTAGTCTCCACTAAATTATCCATGTGATGACTCTTTGAATTTTCTAAAGATTAGTTTTCACTAACAACTTGAACAAAAAAGATTTCCACGGTGTTTAGTTCAATGCCAGTTAAAGTGACCCAAGCTTAAATCTTGGCTCTAGGTTTTCCACTCTAATGAGAATTACTGTGATGGAGGAGCAGTGATTTGAATAAACAAACATTTACTGAGTACCAACTGTGTGTAAGACCTAGTGATGCTGTTCTTGTTGATGTGATTTGTTTGAGTAAAACACTACGTGTGTGCCAATGCAGGAAACAGAGTCAGACAGGGTAGAGAAAAGCTTGGAAAGTTTTCAAGGTTAATTAGCATGAAGGTGGGGCATTTGGGATATCTGGCACCAGATAGTAATCAGCAGTACTAATTATACTCTCATATTAAATCAGTTATGGTGGATGAATCGGAGTGGGTCAGCCAGTATGGTGAAGGATGCTGCAGCTGTTGTGAGCTTCTCTTTAAAATATATTTACATATGTTCCATATTTTCATCTGTTGGTAGATTTTGTTTTATTTTGCTGGATTTTTCTTAAAGAAAATGATTCCCCCCCTTTTTTTGCAGTTAGAGTAGAAAATTGAAATCTAAGTGTAAAATGTGCAAACATAAAAATTACCTGGAATTCTCAATCAAGATACTGTATAGTCAATGCTTTGTATTTTCTATTTCTTGGTGTATAGAAGAAGGCAGTCATAGTATTACACAAGACATGCATTAAATCTTGGCGCATAAGTTCTAAATTATGTTGCTTCATTGTTAATAGGAAAAGACTCTATAATGTGTTCTATTCACCAACATTCCTATTGGGAAATTTAGGTGTCATTTGGGGCTGAGTAGGCTGGCTGGGAGAACAAGAACAAGTATTTTACTCATTCTGAGCACATGCATGCATCAGCAGAATCCTTCTGACAGTTTCAGGTGAGTGGCACGTGAAGGCTACTGTGGCCTTTGTTAGTTTGACTGGGCTGTTATTCTTTACATTAATCACACTACAATCTGGCTTTAGCCCTTAGGGCATAGGGAAGATATTTGTGCCATTTTGCAGGGAATTTAATTCAATTCCGCTAAATGTGTTGAAGGCACATGGTCAGCATTCAACACATTTAGCATTCAACATTAGAGGATAAAACATAAAAATGAAAAAACTGCATCTGTCTCTCTTTTTTTAGGACAAAAGTCTGTGATTAAGAATGTGGGCATATATATTCACATAAGATGATGCCTTTTAGAGGCAGACCATTCAGTCTGCTGTATTTTCTGTACATTGGTAGTTAGATCTGGAATCTGTCAATTCTAGACAATCAACTAGATTTGGGTTAAATTATATTTATCAAGAATATTTCTACAGGTGGGAATGAATGTATGTCCAGTAAGCCATAGAATGTTTGTTTCTCTTTTATTCTGTTAGAAATTCTCCCAAATATTTTATTCATTAAAATTTGAATCATGTCATTTTAATTCCTTCTTTACATACTCATTTATTAAATGATAAATTTCTAGGAGGAGAAACTTCCCTTTACCAGATGTTTGGCTACCTAGAAATATAGTTTGTATAGGAAAGTCAAGATAAATAATGAATTTGGGGCCTGAACTGAGATGGGTATTTTTTCTTTTTATTTATTTTGTTTTTTATTTCCCTTTATTTGTAAATGATGGTGGAGTATGAACAGCAGAGAAGCACTGACAATAGTGTTTCCCCTGTTGTACAGAGGGTCGCTATGAGTCGGATACCGCCTCGACGACACCTAACAACAACAACCTAACAGAGTAATACCGCATTGGCTTTTTCCATTATCATCCATTATATCAATTCTGGCAACAATTTCATTAACCCACAAGGTCTAGGGAGACTTATGGCTAATATGTAGTAAAACTCAAATGATATTTAGGTGATATTCCTCTGTTTTTCCAATGTACTCATGAAGTCATGTTGTTTACACTGAGATCATCCTCTCCCCCTTTATCCCTCTACATTGACTCTCCTCCCCATCCCACCTTCTGCAATCCTCACTTCCCTCTGCTAGTTCCCTCCCTCCTTCTTTCTACTCTTTATATTGTCAATGGGTAGTTTTCAAACTAAGAAGTCATTGTTATTATTTTTGCTTCAAGTAGTCAATGGTATTTTAAGAAATTTTCAAATATTAAAATTGAAGATGACAGGAAGCATTTTATTTTTATTCAAGTATTTTTTATTTTGGGGGAGTGATGTCCTCAATTTTTTCTTATAGATCAGAGCCTCCAGCCATTAGAATTTCTTGTAGCATAAGTCCTTGCAGTTAATTCTCTCAAGCTTTTACCTATTTGAACATGTTGTTCTTAGTTAGCCATCACTTTTGAAAGATATTGTGGGATATAGAATTATAGGCAGAGAGTTTTGCCTTTCAGCACTTTAATGACAATGTTGTTGTTGTTGTTAGGTGCCGTCGAGTCGAGTCTGACTCATAGCAACCCTATGTACAGCAGATCGAAACACTTGCCGATTCTGTGCCAGGCAAACGATCTTATTTATGTTTAAGCCCATTGTTGCAGACACTGTGTCAATCCATCTGGTGGAGGGTTTTCCCCTTTTGCGTTGACCTGCCACTCTCCCAAACATGATGTCCTTCTCCAGGGACTGATCTCTCCTAACTATGTGTCCGAAATATGTAAGATGCAGTTTGGCGATATTCCATCTTATTTTATCTTTTGGTGTTTTTGATGAAAAGTCAGGCCTTGTTTGTATCATTAGTCACCTGTATATAACAGGTCATTTCTCTTTGGCTTCTTTAAAACTTATTTTCAGCTGTTTGAATTTGATATGTCTAGGAATTTTTATTCTTTATTCTTTTATTTTTTATGATCCTGCTAAAGTTTCTTGTATTTATTTGGCTTTGGGATTGTTTAATCAATTTTGGAAAATTATTGGCCATTATCTCTTGAAATATTTCTACTATTTTCATGTTCTTTCAGCTTCTCTCATTTTGGGACTCTAATAACACCTATGTTAGATTGTTTGATATTACTCCTCAGATCTCAGATGCTCTGTTCTCAGTTTTTTCTATTCTTTTTGGGTTTCCTTTTGTGTAGTTTCTGCAGACATGTATTCAGGTTTACAGTTTTTTTTTCCTCTTCAGTGTCTAATCGACTATTAGACTCATAAGTAAATTCTTTACTTATGTTATATTTTTCACTATTAGATTTTCCATTTGCTTCCTTTATAGTTTCTATCTCTATGCTGAAATTCCTCATAGGCTGATGTGTGTTGTCCAACTGTCCACTAATTGTATTTATCATTTTCATTTTAAACTCCTTGTTGTTGTTAGGTGCCATCAAGTTGCATCCAACTCATAGTGACCTCATGTACAGCAGAATGAAACACTCCCCGATTCTGTGCCAGGCACACAATCTTATTTCTGTTTAAGCCCATTGTTGCAGACACTGTGTCAATCCATCTAGTTGAGAGTTTTCCTTTTTTTCATTGACCTGCCACTCTCCCAAACATGATGTCTTTCTTCAGGGATTGGTCCCTCCTGACTACATGTCCAAAATATGTAAGATGTAATCTAGCCACCCTTGCTTCCAAGGAGTACTCTGGTTGCACTTCTTCTAGGATAGATCTGTTGGTTCTTTTGGCAGTCCATGGTATAGTCAACATTCATCCCCAGCACCATAATTCAAAAGCATCAGTTCTTCTCTTGTCTCCCTTGTTCAATGTTCAGCTTCTACAACCATATGATGCAACGGAAAATACCATGGCATGAGTCAGGTGCACTTTTGTCTTCAGTGTGACATTTTTACTTTTCAATACTTTAAAGAGATCTTTTGCCACAGCTTTTCCCAATGCAATGTGTCTTTTGATTTCTTGACTGCTGCTTCCATGGATATTGACTGTAGGACCAAGTAAAACAAAATCGTAGACAACCTCAATCTTTTTATTTTTCTGATAATTCTTCCATTTGAGTCTGCTTCCAATGTTTGTGTTCTCAACCTCTGATAGTCACATTTTCTTGCTTCTTCATATGACTTGGCAGTTTTGATTGTATGGAAGCTGTTTTCTTTAAAATAACAGCAGAGATAGAGCTAAAGAACATTTACTCCCATAAAAGGATAACATTTTTCAGGCTGCTCAGTAGAGAGCACTAATTTGTAACTGGCTTGGGTTTAGGCTTTGCTGCTGGTTTAGTTTGATTCAGCTCTCCACCAGCCTCTCATATTTTGAGGGCAGGATTGGGACTTTTCTTGAGTAAGGATTAGAATCTGAACAATACAACATTACAAAGATTTCTTTTTCTTTATAGGTAAACTGTTTTATTTTGGATAGTGGGAGATCCTTCTTTGCCATGTAGCCTGGCTGTTAGCTCTCTGGGTCTTTTTAGAAGTTCTCTTTGCTTTACATGTCTGCCTCTAGTGTTCTATGTTTGAGGATATTCACCCTGCTACTCTGCTCATAGTGTTTGGGAGGCTACTGCAGTAAATACAAGAAGGCTGGAGTGCTTCAGAGGGATTGCTTTCAGCGCTTCTCCACCTCTAGCCTTTGGAAGCCTCCTTCTTGTTGTTGTTATTAGGTGCCATCAAGTCATGTCCAAATCATAGCGATCCTTATAGGGTTTTCAATGGCTAATTTTTTTCGGGATTGCCTTGGGAGTGGACTGCCATGTCCTTCTCCCATTTTTACGGTGCTGGGAATCAAACACGGGACCTCAGAGACTACGGAGTGGTGCTCTACCAACTGAGCTAATCCCAGCCCCGGAAGCCTCCTTAGCACTTGGTAAAAGCCCGTGTGTCTTAGATATTTAGTAACACAATGCGATGCTTTTGTCCAAGAGGCTTTTCTATTTCATGTAATATATCCTAGAGATCACTCTATATCCAGATCCTTCTGGTACTTTTTATGGCTTTGTGTGGATAAAAGTTATTCAGCTATTTCTTTTTGATGAACAGTTGGATGTTTCCAGTTTTTTTTTTCCATCATAAATAGTGCTATAGTAAATAGCTTTTCATTATTTTTTTTACAAGCAACCTTTGAGATAGAGTCCTAGAAGTTGATTACTGGGTAGAGAGTAAATACTTCTGTAATTTTGAAGAAATTACTTAGGTAGAGGGAAATAAGGCATCCCAGTAAGGGGAGTAGTGTAAACAAAGGCTTTGAGGTAGACCACACCAGTTTGCTCAGTGATTGGTTACAGATGGAGGGGAGGCAGGATGATGACATCAATGCCCAAGATATCAGTTGATGCCACTGAAAACTTTGCCTGATTTTAACCAGAAAATGGTATACTCTAAATGACATTTTAGGAGATAAATATTGTCAAGTTGTCCACGATCACTGGAGAATAAGCTTGAGCTAAGAAAACTGATCAGGTAATTATCCCAGTATTCCAGGCACAAAATGATAAGAGCTCCCATCAGGGCAAGCAAAGAAAAAAAGAGGCCAAATTTGAAGAATTCTTTGCCTGTCTGAGGGATTCATATTTACATTTCCTTCTTGCAGAAGCTTCTAACACTTATGTGTACTTTTATTTTTGTTCATGAGCTGCTACTTGTGACTTATGAAGGAAAAACCAGAATAGTGCTGCCACATAAGAAACTTAGATAACTGAGATATTAAAATAAAATTCAATTTATTGTTCACATCAGTATAAGGAGAAGAAAAATATTTGTGGAGATCATCTTTTGGTAGAACTTCAATCATTAAGATTTAAATGACTCTTAGCTTTTGAGGGATTATAGGTATGTATCAGTGATGACAGATGAGGATACACCGTAGTAACAAATAGCCTTACCATTACCATGGAATAAGGCATCAAAACTTTACATTTTCCTCACACTATATGTCCATTTTGGGTTGGAAGGAGAGCCATGCTGACTGGAGACCCTCAGGAGCCTGAGCTAATGGAGCTGCTGCCATTTTGGCTATTGCCAACCACTGTGTTAGCTGTTAGGTGCCATTGAGTCAGTGTTCATCTCATATTGACCCTACGGACAACAGATGAAACACTGTTGTCAGTACTTCTTTGCTATTCATAGGATTTTCAATGGCTAATTGTTTTTTGGGAGTGGGTTGCTGGGTCCATCTCCCAAGCCTACAGCACCTGGTGTTCCCAGGCAATCTCCCATCCAAGTACTAACTAGGCCCAACTCTGCTTAGCTTCCAGGATCTGATGGGATCAGACACCACAATGGTATGGCTGCAGGATGCCAACCACTATAACACATGGAAATGGAATGTGGTGATGTGGTGAGCTCTGTCTCTTAAAGTTTCTGTCTGGAAGTGTGCCAAGGCACCTCTCAAGTCACATGATGATATCTACTCAACAAGCTCATATGTATGAGCTCAACTAGTGACATGGCCATACCTCCTTGTTTGTTGTTAGGTGCAGTTGAGTCAGATCCAACTCATTATGACCCCATGTACAACAGAACAAAGCACCACCCAACACTGTGCCATGCACATGATCTTTTTATGTTTGAGCCATTATTGCAGGCACTATGTTTCTTCTCATTTTGAATTGTGCCACATCAGCAAAAGGAGGTCCTAAAAGTTTTACTCTATTCTCATCATTAAGGTTGACTCCACTTTGAGGAGGCAACCCTTCCCCAGTTGTTTCTTTAATGCCTTCCAGGCTGGAAGTTCTCAAGCTAGTTCTCCAGTGATCGTGGACAACTTGACAATATTTGTCTCCTAAAATGTCATTTAGAGTGTACCATTTTCTGGCATTGCTTCCTGCTATTCGTGGGGTCTTCAATGGCTAATTGTTTCAGGAGTGGGCTTCTAGGTCCTTCTCCCTAGTCTGTCATAGTCTAGAAGCACAGCTGAAACCTGTCCATCATGGGTGGCCCTGATAGTATCTGAGATATCTGTGGCATAGCTTCTAGTATCAAAGCAACATGTGAGTTCCCACAGCATGACATGGTGACAGATATGTAGAGGATCTACTTCTAGAGATGGGGAAATACCACCCTCTCATGGGCCAGGAGAAAAGAGGCCAGAAGATGTGTGATCATCCCTAATCACAGATTCATTTAAATAATCTTAAAGCTCTATTATGCTGAAATTCAGATACTAATTCCACAAAGTTCTAACTACAGGAAAATAACTTTAGTTCTAGGTTATACATTTCTTACTAATTTCTCACCAATATTGGTCTGACATCTGCCCTTTTCGAAAAATATTCCCATTCTTTCTACTTACTGTGTGAAGTGCCATGGGAGTCCAGATATTATTAGATTCTGGGAATATGTTCTAGGGCAGCATAATCTGGCACCAATTAGTCCAGGTGCCACTGGACAATAGTGTCATTTCCTAGCAATGTGATTGGGACAAGTTCCTTAACACTCTGTATCTCAATTTCATCTCATCTAAAATAGAAATCTTAAAACCTGGTTCCCAGGGTAGTTAAATCTTAAAAGTGATTGAAAATTCTGGGTCAGGGCCATTAGGTACTTTATCCCTAACAACTTTGCAGAGTTTGGCAGTATCATTTATATCTGAGGTGGAGATAAGTGGTAATACCTGTGAAACCTACAGAGAAAGTCATCCTGTACAATACTACAAAAAGACATAGGTTGGTCCCCTCCTCCTGATTTATGGCCTAATTGCAGAAGGAAGGCATGGGTAAGTGCCAAATGCTTACTTTAGGAGGTAAAAGCTTTGAATTTAGATTAGGAAAAGATTGTGAGTGTAGGAATCCTGGGAAGATTTTTTAAAAAAGTGAGATTTAAACTTAAAGAATCAAATCTGTCTTGGTGGAGTGGAGGAGGCAATATTTTGGTTCAAGAGAATGATGGAACAAAGCTGCACATTAAATAAGATGATGTATGTGAACATATGTGAACTTACCAAGCATCAGGGAAAGTCTAGAGGGATTATAATAATCAGGCCCAGGTCAGAGTGTGAAGAGAAGGCTGAGAAGGAATTGGGACACTTGTGAGGGATTTGTTGGGGGAGAAGACAAGATTCCAGTTGGGTAACAGGGAGAGAGAGCTGTGGTTAGTCCTACACAATCCTGACATTTGACAGTCCAACTCAACTTGCTACCTAACTGATTAGAACCATTGTCCCTCAGGGAGCCAGAGTCCCTACAAGTTCTCTCATGTCATGTAGGAAAATCTAAGTATCTGGAATCCACATTCTGGAGGCATTTGCATTTAATAGGGATTAAAATGGTAAGCTAAGGTCATAAATGTACAAATATGGATAAGTGAAGTATTTTAAGTGGTGATGGGAGTCTGGGTAGCTTTCCAAAGCTATGTACCTTCTTTGTAGCTGCCTCTGCCAAGGCTGTCCCCCATTTCATTGGCCTTTTGTGACTTCCTCCTCCATCACTTGACAAAGGGGCAATGGATAACAATGGTTAAGAACAAAAGGCCCTCAGATGAATCAAATGCTTGCCAATTTTTCCCTGTGTAAACACTCAGCAATATTGAATAGAATGCTCAGCACCAGCTTTAGAGAACCAGCTTGTTAGTTTTTTTCCTTTTGTTAGTTTTTTTCTTATGTTTAACCACAGTGACTTTAAAAAATTGCCAAGTCCTCTTTACAGCTCTGAATCAGGTATCTTTGGAAAAGAGACAAGCTCAGTACCAAAAACTTATTACTGCCCTTTCTACCTATGGTTGCTCCTGAATGGTTATTGTTTCATTGATCCCATATCTGTATTTTGTCAGTGGGAAATAATAGAGTTCTATAGGCATAAGATATCTAGAAAGGTGTGCAAAACATGGTATGACTGGGCTCATTTGATTTTAATAAGAGCTAGATCTCCTCTTTGACTTTCTGTTCTTGTGATGGACCTTCATAGGGAGCCTGAAATGATAAAGTTGGAAAGTATTCATTCATTTTTTTTCGTACACACAATTTACTTTGATGAACTTGACAAACCATCTCAACTGCCTTTGTATTTTGAAGAGCATGAGCACAGTATATGCATATGATAAGTAGATTATTAGACTTTTTCCTACTTAAATTAATTTTTAGAATTATTAAGGAGACAAGTTTACATAAGGGTGATGGTGAAAAATATTTGGCCCATTGAAATACAGAATCAGAGAAGGACTCTGAAGGATCCCCACCAAGCTAGACAGGGATGAAAATTCCAGTAGGCATTCTCCTACTAGAAACCTATCCTCTCCCCTATGAGCATCTTAGCTCCCCATTGGGGGAATTTCTCCTGCGCTGTGAGTGGACAAACAAGAATGGCCAGGGGGTGGTGTGTTAGTGGAGCCCCTCTCTGTGGAAGGAAACATCAAGAGAGGAAAGAATAATCTAATACTACCTTTCTCTCTGTTGCAGGTACTACGCTAGTTCCTCCGCTCTGCCAAGCTCATTCTTGCTTCTGGCTTTTGCCATTGCCATTCATCTTGGAGAATTACTTTTTCCCCTGGTGGTCCTGTGGCCTGTTCCCCCACTTACTATAGGACCCTGGTCAGATGCTGCCTCCTCAAATATGCCTTTGTTGACCATCATACCTGCAATAGTCACCTCGACCCTATCTCTGGCTCTGCATGTCCTTGTCTTTCTTGACAGCCTGCATCACTACTCGTTCATGTCTGACTCCCCCACTAGAATGTAAGTGTCATGAGGGCAGAGACTTTTTATTCTGGTGCCTTAGCACAATCAGTGCTGCCCCTTTAGTCCACACTCAGATGAGTGGTCTTCCTCTACATCAGTATAGCCAGGGCAGGATTGGGACTTAAGCGGGACCTATTGGAGTGTCTCTCTTGGGATTTTGACTCTTGACAAAGGCATCAGAGTAGAGAATGGCAGCAAGAGATGCTGCTGAGGTGCAGTGATAGCATATCCTAACCAAGCTGGGGGACTCTGTTCCAGCCCATTCCCAGCCTAGTCCCCCACTCTTGTCATTTCTATGACACATCTGATTGTCCCTCCACAAACCCCTTTGTTCCGAGTCATAGTGTGTCTTCGATACCTGCAAAAGGAGTCTTACCTGATACTCACTGGGGAACACACACTAGTCCAGTCCCTGACACTCTGTGCTGACACAGTTGGCACCCAGAGGTGCCAGGAGACTGTATGGAGACTGGTCTTCGTGTGTGGCTTATGGAAACAGCCTTGTGATTTTATAGCCCACACTTAATATTTTATTCCTTTAAGTACCACTTAAATATAGTGAGGCTATTTAATTACAGTTAATTTTTCACCATTCTCTTTGCTTTTATCCCCCTTTTTCTTGGCCTGTTACAAATCCCTGATTTTCAAATTTTGGTTAGTTTTTGTTTATGCCATGCATCTTTTATTCTGTCCCTCAGAAAGGCCTCTGTTAAATGTGCATGAATTTTTAAAATAATTGTATTTTTGTGCCATCATTTACTGTTAATGGCAATACTCAAAATGTTTTGCAGAAAGAAAGGTTGAGAATAGCTGGTGTAGAAGCAGAAAGCTGGCGCTTTTCTAATACTCATGGCTATTGGAAAAGAAGGCAGTCAATCCTTCCAACTTAAAACATTGTCTCTGGGCTGTAGGAAAAAACATTATTCTGGAATAATCAGAAGCCTAAAACCCTGAATTGACTTTTTAGGAATATATACTTTGAATATTAAATGCTGTTTTTGGGACTTCCCCAACCCAAAAAAACTTTTGCCCACATTTGGTGCCTATGAAAATGTGTGGTACCAGGAAACACTAAGCATTTTGTTTAAATATTAAACTTGAAAGTGCTGCATCAATTTTTAATGTGCAAGCTATCCTTGAAAGGCTCCTCTAGGTTGCTCTTCCCTATCAGAAAAACACTTGAGGGTCATTAGCCAAGCTCTCAAGTTACAAGGAAAAGGCCACACTGCAAGCACTCCTCAGAGCATCTCTGGAAAGCCAATCTGCAAGCAGAGGCTCGGAATCACTTACAGCCTCTATTTCCAAAACTGCTTTAACCAGACATATTGTCAGGAAGTTGCAACCCCAGGAACTTCTTTAGTCAACAGACTTTAGGGCTTACCTCTTGCAAAGAATTGCTGATTAGAGCCATTCTAGAGTATACCAGTACAGCAGTTTTTAGTGGCAGAATTAGGGGCTTTAGTGAAAAATGACCTGGAGGGAGAGTGGCACATGTCATCTGATGAGTTACTGCAATATTTGAATAAGGAGTTGTTGCTTGTTTGGACTAACTGGATTTATGAGTTAAATGTTGTCATAGATAGACATTCCTTGTTCTTTACCCTGATGTGACTGATAAAGGACCTTAAGGGAGTAGGGATTTGTAAAGAGCAAGTGCAGGAGAAAGGTCAGGACCATGATCCTCGAGTTAGAACTCAGGCTGGAATACCCTGGTAGGAGTAATGGGGAGGAGTCCTGTATTAGTCAGCTTCATGTTACTATAATAGAAATACCTGAGATAATTAGCTTATAAAGAGAAAAGGTTAATGCGGGCCATGGTGGCACACATCTGTAACCTCATCAAAGATTACAGGAGGCAGGGGGACTATGAGATGAAGGCCAGCCAAGGCTACATAATGAGTTCCAGCCTAGCCTGGGTTACATAAGTAAACCCTGTTTCAGAAACAAACAAACAAAACCAGAAAATGTTTATTTTGGATAATGGTTTTGGAGTTTCCAGTCCAAGTTCAGCTGGCCCATTGCTTTGGGCCTTGGATGAGGCAGCACATCATGGTAAGATTGTGCAGGGAAGCAAAGCTATTCACCTCATGAGCCAGGAAGCAAAGAGAAACAGAAAGAGATTAGGGTCCCCAACCCCCTTCAAGAGCACAGCTCCAATGACCTAGCTTCCTCCTAAAGGCTCCATCACCGCCCAATAGTACAGCAGCCTGGAGTTCCAGCCTGTCACACATGGACCTTTGAGGGGAAGTCACCATCCAAACTATAGCAAGGACCGATCACACCTTGTTTACTTCACTCATTTATCCATTTGCTTGTCTGATCACTTGGTGAAGTAATTTATTGTATGTCCTAATGCTGGAAAATGCTGGCCATGCTTCAGGAACATCAGTTAGTGTGTTTGAAACTGAGAACTATGGGGAGAGCAGCAGGAGCTGAGGCCAAGTTTGAGGTTGTCCTGCTCTGGCGTGTGCACCTGCTAAAACAGTGTCCGCACTTCAGCCAATCGCAAGAGTAGGCAGGCTCACGCAGCACTCGATGTCTAGTCTGGGCTTAGAAATTTCCAAAAAGTACATATGTGTTATAGTTTTAGACCTCCTAAGGCTATGCTTCTATAAGGTTTTGCTGCCAAAGTTGTATGGAATAAAAGCATGATAGAGAATTTCAAATGCAGAAATGGTAGATGAATTACTTGAAAGCCAGCTATTTGATCTTTGAAAATGGAGGAGTTCATGATGAATTATAGCTTCAGCACAAATTGAATGATGAATAACACAAAAAGGAAAGAAAATTATATACTCTGGATATTAGGAAGAAAATTATGTTTTGAACTTTAGTCCTGGATCTTTACTAACTACTCAAAGGACCAGATTGTGTTTGAAAATTGATGGCTCTTATTATGTGCACCTGTTACCTTCACTGTCTGATAGGGTAGCCACTAACAACATATGGCTACTTAAATTAAAACTAAATACAATAAAATCACTTCCTCAGGTATATTAGCTACATTTCAAGTGCCTGGTAGCCACAGGTAGTTGGTGGCTATTGTGATGATCAGCACCAATATGGAATGTTTCTAATGGTGCAGAAAGTTTTGCTGGATAGCACTGTAGATAACAGTGTGAGGTTAGGAAACATGGGCCATACAATGCTTCTACTAAATGCTGTCTCCCATTTCCCTTGATGGCTATTCCAAATCTCAGCTCACTCAAGCTTTGTAACCTACCACCTTTTCATCACTCTTAACAGGTGACTGTAATTCCCATGCTGAAGGAAAATAGACAATGTTAGATGTGGATCATTTTCTTTTAATCTTTTGGCCCCTCTTGCCCCACTACTACTTCCTTGCCCCTGCACCCATTTCCCCATCCTTTTTCAGAGAAAGACCATCATCTTTCTTCCATTGGTACACTAGGGTAACTCTTTTGTCTCTTCAAGAACAAGCTTTATTGACTATCTGCTTTCTCTTTCATATATATCTATGAACCTATAAATATATATCTCTATACCTTTGATAAATTCACAGGCAGTTTAAAAAATCTATAAAAGGAGTTCAGAGTACCTGTCATATAGTTTTCTTCATTGATACCAACTTGTATAACTGTAGTATAGTCCCAAAACCAGGAAATTGATACTGGTGCAGTTCACAGAACTTACTCAGATTTCATCATTTCTACATGCACTCATTTGTATGTGTGTAGATATGTATGTTTATACAATTTACAAAACATTCATAATGTTAACAACACATTATGTAACCTTGAAACTAATGTTTTTCGTTCAGTATAATTGCCATGAAATCCTACCGAGCTTCTTATACCAAGATTTGTTCCTTTTGATTGCTGAAGAGTACTCCATGGTATGGATCTATGATGGTTTGTTTAATCATTCATCCATTTGAGGACACATGTGTTTTTCCCCCTACTTTTTGCCTGTTAAAAATAAAACTGCTGTAAGCATTTATGGTTTTGTGTGAACACAAGTTTTTATTTTTTAGGATAAATGCCCGAGAATTCAATTGCTGGCTTGAATGATAGGGGCACATTTCATTATGTGATAATAAGGAATTGCCAAGCTGTTTTCCAGAATAGCTATACACTTTCCACAGGATTGTTTTTGCTAAGCTTTGAGAACTATTTATTTACTTTAGGGACAAAGTATTTATTGGATATGTGACTTGAAAATGTTTCTCCAAGTCTAGCCTGCCTTTTCATTTCTTCACAGGTTCATTGGCAAAGCAAAAGTTTTTGATTTTGATAAAGTCTCACTTCTGTATTTTTAACTTACATAGCTGGATGATGAATGAGGGAGACAGGAGAAGAACTGATGTTGTTGAATTATGGTGCTAGAGACAAACATTGAATATACCATGGACTTCTGAAAGAACCAACAGATCTGTCCTAGAAGAAGTACAACTAGAGTGCTCTTTGGAAGCAAAGATGGCTAGACTGTGTCTTATGTATTTTGGACATGTTGGCAGGAGGGACCAATACCTGGAGAAGGACATCATGTTTTAGAGAGTGGCGGATCAATGAAACAAAGGAAGACCCTTAATTAGATGGATTGACACAGTGTCTGCAACAATGACCTTAAACATAAAAAAGATGATGTGTGTGGGACAGAGTTGGGGAGTATTTTCTTCTGTTGTAAAAAGGGTTGCTATGAGTTGAACCTGACTCAATGGAACCTAACAACAACAGCTTGATTGCTTTTTTCTTTCAGTGCAAAAACTGCATCATGATCATCTATCTTGAAACACATTTCTTCTGTTGTTATGACAGCCAATAGTGTATGATCCACCTGGTGTCAGAACAAACTCCCCTCCTTTCAGCTTTTCCCTCTAACAACCCACCAAAATCCTGTCTATTCTCATGAAATGTTTCTCAAATTCATCCTATTTTGTTGTTGCATCAATGCCATTGCCTCAGTTCAGACCCTTATTATTTCTTATCAGGATCATTGCTTTGAGCTTCTAATTGTCATCTTGCCTTACACGAAGGCAGTTTCCACACTGCTGCAGAATGATCCATGTACAATGCAGCCCAATCATGTTATTCTTCTGCTCAAAAAGAACCTTAAAAAGCTTACCATCCTCTCCAGAGTGAAGTTTAAATTCTTCAACATGGTAGTCACTTGTGTGTGCGTGTCCTCCTTAGCTTCTTCTTTCAATGCATCATTATATCAAAAAATACCTCCAATTATTCTAACCTACTTGTAGTTTCTGAAATGCATTGGAATTTCTGGACTCTGATACTTTGCTCACAATGTATTTCCAGGCCTCTCTGCTTGAGGCTTCTACTCTGCACTCAAAATTCAACTAAAGAGAAACTTCTCAAAGACTTGCCTATTTGCCCAGGCAGGGTGACCTCTTCTTTGCTCACAGAACATACTATCCATAACTCACTCAAGGCAGGGAGCTTGACAAAGCACGTGGCCTACAGCTTACAAGCATTATGGAGTAAATGAATGAATGTCAGTAGCTACTTCCCAATGTTGATGGCATCTGTCCATCTTTACTCAACTATAAATTCTTGAAGCTTGAAACTATCTCTAGTCTCTATCCACAGAATTTCAACTCACAGAACATTCTTAATAAATACTTATTGGATAAAGAAATAAAGTAAGGTAGACATCTTGCTATGGAATACACTTTAAGTTCATTTTTTTTTTTTTTTTTTGCTTATTCCCTGAAACAATCCCAGAGCAATCAGCCATTTAAAACCCTATGAGGGCCACTATGAGTCAGAGCCGACTTGATGGCACCTAACAACAACAACAACAACAACAATAGAGGTGAGCTTAGAGCCCAGCAATAAAAAAGTATGGAAAAGAACAGCAATTATTGATGATTTAATACATTCCTATGGCTGATCTGGCACTTCTGGCTTAGGTATGGTTGTATCTGCTCTGAGCAGCCACAGGAAGGCTGAAAGCTACTTACATTGTCCATAATTTAACAGGAACAGCCTGACCTTCCCACTATTGGACAGTCATTGAGTGACAAAAAGAATCTATTCTTGTCTGGCTTGAAGTCAGATCCTGCTTTAAGCTTACTGTTAGTATACAAAAAAAGATGCTAACCTTTTGGGTAATCCTTTCTGAAACAGACAAGTTTATTCATAGTATTATTAAAATAAATGATTACGACAGAATCAAATTTATCTTTAGATTATGAACTTCTCTCAGATGCATACCAATTGCAATGTGTAGTATGTAAAAATTGGCCAGGGATGCCTTAGGACAATACTTGTGGAACAGCTCTCCACATATCTATCAACTCATCGCGCTGCGGGGACTTGCATGTTTCTGTGATGCTGAACGCTATGCCATCAGTATTTCAGATACAAATAGGGCCACCCATGATGGACAGGTTTCAGATGAGCTTTCAGATTAAGACAGACTAGGAAGAAGGACCTGGAAGTCCACTCCTGAAACAATCAGCCATTGAAAACCTTATGAATAACAGAGAAGCACTGTCAAATATAGGGCTGGAAAATGAGCCCTCCAGGCTGGAAGGGATTTAGCTCAGTTGGTAGAGCGCTGTGCTGCAGTCTCTGAGGTCCTGAGTTCAATTCCCAGCACCGCAAAAATGGGAGAAGGACCTGGCAATCCACTCCCAAGGCAATCCCGAAATAGTCTGCCATTGAAAACCCTATGAGGGTCGCTATGAAGCGGATACTGACTTGATGGCACCTAATGACAACGAGGCTGGAAGGGATTTAAGAAATGGCAGGGGAAGAGTTGCCTCCTCAAAGAAGAGTTGACCTTACTGATGGGAATGAAGAAAAGCCCCTGGGACCTCCATTTGTTGATGTGGCATGACTCAAAATGAGAAGAAACACAGTGGCTACAACGGGCTCAAACTTAAAATAAAAAGAAGATCCTGTGCAGGGCACAGTGTTGGGTAGTATTTCATTCTGCTGTATGTAGGGTGGCTATGAGTCAGACCTGACTTGATGGCACCTAACAACAACAAGAAGCCCTCATTTTCCTCATTTCTCCTTTAATCTTTGTTAAAGAAGAAGCCACAGATGGGTCCCCACCACTGACTTGTTCCCCAGCCTCCTCCATCCCCCACCTAACCATACCATCCTTGAATAGTTGAGACTTTTCAGGCATTCATATAACATAAGAATGTCATTGCATGTTCCCTCATCCCTTCAAAAGCAGTCATGTGGTTTTATTAAAGGATTTGTGGACAGTTAAGCAGGACAGAGAAGGACAGGCTGTCAGGGTTAACCCCGGCTCTCTCATGATCACCTGCCCTAATAGTTATTAACTTCATTACAATTTAGCCCCTTAGTCCCAGGGCCACATCTGGGACCTTGTCATTGCCAGAGCCTATTCCATCTGAAGTCTCAATTTCAGATATCCTGTTTTCTGACTATGACCTTCTGTCTGCCCTTTTTGTTTCCTTGGGGGACACCTGGGTACAATCCTTTGACATTGTTTAGACAGCCAATCCATCGATCCCCATCTCTTTCCTTTCATTTTATTACCTTCTTTTCCAGGCAGATCTCAAGGTTCCACATAATTAATTCTTTGCAAACGCCATCAACTTCCCCCACCCTCCACCACCCCTCACACTCACCTGACAAAATGCTGACCTTGGTAGTACCCTGCCGTCTCTTCTCTTTGCCTCCATCTGAGCAGTTCCATGTTGCTGGATGAAATCACCCAAGAAAATGGAGAAAGTTCACTGTGAATTCATGACTAGAAGCTTCAAATTAATTAATCCTACTTTGTTGCCTTCTTCCTACAATTATCTTCTTCTTTCTCTTTATAGGTCCTTCTTTCATCATCATTCTTAGCTGAAACATCACCCTCATGCTTACAGTCTTTTATCTTTCTGGCTCATCAAAACCTGCAGGCCAACCTGTGCCTGGATTTATCTTCATTTTATGCCCTTGTGGCCAAGGTCAATTATTCTCCTTGTCTCTGGATCTTATCCACATCACTTTCAATTTCTCCTATTGTCTCCAGTATCCCAGGAAGAATTATACTAGCAGCATGAAAAGATAACACCACCATTATTCCCCCTTAATATAATTATAATGGCTAATTTATATCTAATAGGATTTTTTTTGAATTAATTCTTTTCCCTCTCGAAAACTCATGCAGACTATTTCTAGAAAATTAATCTACTCCTTAAACTACAATGCTCAATTTTCTGTGATGGCAAATCTTCATTTTTCTGCCTGATTTTTAAGTATCTCATAATCTAGTTGTATTGCCAGCCATGAACCTCCTCCTACCTCCTCTGATTATGCAGGTCTCCTCCCTGTCTCATGACATACCTTTATTAATGTCTTCCTTCACCCCAACACTCTCCATTTCCTGTCCAGCTATCTAGTGACAGAGAGGAACTTCATTTGAGGATGTCTGGCCTCCAAAACTCAAACCTACCCATTTTATAAAATTATTGATATGTAAATAGTATCAATGTTATGGGGAGGAGAAACAATGTAAAGGGATAAAGGGGAGAGGATAATAGTGTAAATGAGACGGCTTTGTGAGTACATGGGAAAAATAGGGCAATATAACCCAAATATGCATATAAGTTTTAATGCGTATTAGTCAAAAGTTTCCACAAACCTTGTAAGTTGATAAAAGTGTAACCAAAGTGATGTAATAGTTGCATAATGGGAAAGCCAAATGCTGATTACTCTCTACCCTGCCAGCATTTACCCATAAAGGGGGAAAAAAGCAGAGAAATAAACAGATTGTGAAAATGTCATAAAATATCTTACTTTCTTAGCTCTTAGAAACATATAGGTAAAATTGTGTATGATAGTGAAGCACTGAAAGCTTTCTCTTTACCCACGGAAGCAACAGAAGGATGCTAATAAGCACTGTTTACAATGGAGGTTCTGGCCAATGCATAACACACAGAATAAATCAGGCATGTAAATATTTGAAAGGAAGAAGAAAAAAAACTATTATTTCATGTGTGGATCCCATGGTTATCTTCCTAGAAGATCCAAGACAATAAAATGACATACTGGTAGAACTCTTTACTGCTAGAATAATTGGATAAAAGATTAAAATGTAGAAAGCAATTGGTTTTTCATATGTGACCATAATCAATTAGACCATCCAGGTCCTAATAGAAATAAAAACTATGAAATAGCTGTGAATAAGCTTGAAACTTTTTGTATGTTACTTTGTTATCTGAAGCAAAAGAAATGATAACACTAAATATGTTATTAGAAGGCCTAAAGAAGTGATGAGAAATACCAAGTTCCTGAATTGGAAAATGCACTATTTTTGGAATGGTATGTATTCCAGCCAAATCCTATCAAGTTGAATATAACAATCATATGGTCTTATTTTATTATTTTTATTTAAATTTTTTTATTTCTAAATGTTGGGGGGTACAGAGTAATAAGTCATTTGTTATATCCATTTTGCAACTATTAAATCACTTTTGCTTACACATCCATCATCTTACATACTTTATAGAACAGTATAAAGAAGACAAGAAATGATTAAAAGTAGGAATTTTAAATAATATATAATATTAAGTTGATATATAAAAATAAACTTAGTGAAGAAGGGACAATATAAAGAATAGAAAGAAGGAGGGAGGGAACTAGCAAAGGGAATCAAAGATTGTAGAAGGTGGGATGGGGAGGAGGGTCAATGTAGAGGGATAAAGGGGGAGAGGATAATTTCAATGTAAACAATGAAAGTTCATGAATACATTGGAAAAATAGGGGAACATAACCCAAATATGCATGTGAAGGAGAAGGAGAGATTGACAGAGAGAGATGTAGGTATATGAACTGGCCTGACTTTTGTGAAAAGCAGTTTCTTAGCACCTCATTTAGGAATATGCATATGCTTAACTCCAACAATCCCACTCTGTTATTCTTTCTAGAAAAAGATTCCAAAGGGGCCTTGGAAAATTGTTCATAGTAGGGAAAAATCACAATCTGAGCATCCTTATCAATAAATCTATATTGTGGAATACAATGAAGCAGTTAAAATAAGTAAAGTTAAAAATGAGGAAGATCATATAAATGCCAGGGGCATTTCAAAGACATTGAAGTTGACAAGAAAACTGAAGAATAGCATACATAGTTTAATTCCATTGATTCAAAGAGTCTTACTTATTACACATGAATTGAGGGTTATGATTACCTTGAATTTATCAGAGTACTGCTGAGGAAATTGAAGCACAAAAAGGAAAATATGGGTGTGGGGAAGACTATCTGAGAGAAGATTATTTCAGGCACAGAGAACCAGTGCAAAAGTCCTGGGGTAGAAGTATGCTATGCTGATTTAAGGAAAAGAAAGAAGACCAGTGTGGTTGGAGTAAGATGATTGAAAGGGGATTTGGTTATCCAAGAAGTAGCCCAATCCTGTAGAGGACTTTGGGTTTTACCTTGAAAGAAATGAGAGTCAATGGAGGGGTTTCAACAAAAAGTGACACGATTTGACTTCCATTTAAAAATAAGTTGCTGCCATGTTAAAAACTGTAGAGAGCAAGGGTAGAAGTGGGAAAAGTAGTTAGGAGGCCACTGCAATAATCCTAATGAGAGAGGATGGTGGTTGGGACCAGAAGCAGGAGAAATATTGAGAAGCAGCCAGATTCTGGATATATTTTGTAGACATTCAACAGGAATTTATGATAATTTTATTTATTTTGAGACAATGTCTAGCTAAATCACACAGATGGCCTCTGGTTTCGAATTTGCGATCCTCCTGCCACCGCCTCCTAAGAGACTGGGATTACAGGCGTGTGCCACCATGCCCAGGATTTATGATAAATTCAATGAAGGATTGAAAGAAAGACATAAGTCTTAGGATCTTTGGCCTGTGCAGCTAAAAGGAAGAAATTATCATTGAGATGATGAAAGTCAGGAGTTTAGTTTTTGACATGTTCAGTTTCAGATTTATAGTTAACCTTGAAGTGGCTACATGAAGCACTGAATAGGTATAAGAATGTAGGGGTCAAGGGAGAAGTCCAGGGTGGAGATGGACTTTTGGGAACCTTGGGATATCGATGTTGCTTAAAGCTGTGGCACTGGGAGAGGTTAACAAGAGAGGTGAGTGTTGATACAGAGGACAGCAGGTACAAGGACCCAGCGGAGAAAGCTGAGAAGCGGAGATAGGAAAGAAACCAGCAGCATGGGGTAAACTGGGGGTCAAGTGCATAATGTATGTCAAGGAGGAGGGAACATTCAGCTGGATCAAATGCTGGCTTTGAGTCAAATAGGATGAGGGTTGAGAGTTAACCTTAGATGTAGCGATGCTGTGGTCACTGTTGACCCTGCATAGAGCGGTGTTGGTGGTGATGTGGGAGGAAGTGTTGGTGGCGAGAGAGTGAGAGAGAACCATTAGAGCCAGTTAGAGACACAATACCCAGTTTCCCTGAGGCATTGTTTTACTAGAAAAGGAAGCAGATATATGAGGCAACTTGGTGGGATGGGAGGAATAGAACTGTTTTGTTGTTGATAATGTGGGCGTTTGCTATTTTGTTGTTTTTTCTAGAGATTGGCAAAACAATAGTATGACTGTATGCTAAGGGGAATGATCCAGTATTTGTTACATGCCATCAAGTCAGGTCTGACTCATCATGACCCTATGTACAGCAGACAAAACACTACTCAAGACTGTGCCATGCCCAGCACAATTGTCAGTGCTTCTCTGCTCTTCATAGGGTTTCGATGGCTGATTGTTTTTTGGGAGTGGGCTGCCAGGTCCTTCTCCCTCGCCTAC
>VMDO01017276.1:0-45329 GCA_007922755.1 Pedetes capensis | reverse complement strand
TTTAGTTTATCATTCCCAGCATAGTAGACCTTATGATTGTCTGACTCAAAATGGGATGTGCCGGTCCATTTTAGCTCACTGATGCCTAGAATGTCAATGTTTATGCACTCCATTTCTCTTTTAACAATTTCTAATTTGCCTAGATTCATACTACATACATTCCATGTTCCAATTATTAATGGATGTTTACAGTTGTTTCACCTCATTTTGAGTTGTGCCACATCAGCAAGTTGAGCACCCTGGGGCTTTACTCCATTTCCGTCATCACAGTAGACTCTACTTGGAGGAGGCACTCTTTCCCAGTAGTCTTTTGAGTGCCTTCCAACCTGGGGGCCTCATTTTCCGGTCATATATCTGACAGTGTCTTTCTGCTATCCATAGGGTTTTCAATGGCTAGTTGTTTCAGGAGTGGCTCGCCAGGTCCTACTCCCTAGTCTGTCTTAGTCTGGAAGCTCAGCTGAAAACCTGTCCACCATGGGTAACCTTGCTCATGTCCGAGGTTACAGTGGCAGAGCTCTCAGCCTCATTGCAACACACAAGCCCCCACAGTGCGGCAAACTGACAGACGAGTGGGGGTTTCTAGTAGTTGGCAGTTTTTTTTTTTTTTGTACTTTTTTGTACTTGGGGTTGAACCCAGGGCCTTGCATATACTTTGCAAGTGCTCTACCACTGGGTCTCACCCGTAGCCCATTTTTTATCTTTTATTTGGAGTCAAGGTCTCACTAAGTTGCACAGGCTGCCTCTGGCCTCAAACTCACAATCCTCCTGCCTCTGCCTCCCCACCTACTAGTATTACCAGTGTGTGGCACTGCACCCAGCATCAGTCTTTAACTTTTTGTAGCACCCAATGTTACGTGTGGCTTTTCTTGTGATTCCAATCATGTTAGTTGGTGAAATGGTAAGTATAATAGTTGTTAAGCTGAGTAGTTGCTGAGTGACAGTGAAGTGATGTGTAATTTTAGGTTGAATTTGTTAAGAGATATTATTAACTCTTCAGTAAGAGCTAATTTACAGAGACCTTCAATGTTTAATATAGATGTATAGATGTTGAGGGATATTCTCCTTCAAAAAACCTAAAATTTTAGCCCTGAACCTAAGGAAAAAAATCCCAGTTTTACTACTGATGAGCCATTGGACTGTTGTATGGAAAGGCAAGTCAAGACATTTAATTTCTACTTGTGACTGTAATTCATGGGAATAATGAAAGCTAAATCCATGAAAAGTTAATGAAGCTCACTGTTAACCTACATATGATAGGTTAAAAAGTTTACTAAGACGTGTCTACTCACGAACATTCCAATGAATAAACCATTAGCTCCAGACACATTTTCATGTTCTTTGTAAATTTGTCTCCACTAGACTTTTTCTTCTTCTATGTAAATTTTAGGGGCTGGGATTTACCTCATTTGGTAGAATGCTGCTCTTCAGTCTCTGAGGTCCTGAGTTTGATTCCCAGCACCGCAAAAGATGAGAGAAGGGCATGGCAATCCACTCCCAAGGCAATCCCAAAACAATCAGCCATTTAAAACCCTAAAAGGGTTACTATGAGTCGGACACGACTGGATGGCACCTAACCTAACCTATGTAAATTTTGGTTACCAGCAGTTGTGTCGCATCTTAGCAGATTCCACTTCAGCTTTTACTGAATTAGTGTTGTTGTTTTTTTTTATTATTTTGTTCTGTTTTTGCAGTACCGGGGGGCTGCTAAACCTTACGGTGTTGTGCATACTTTGCAAGCAGTGTACCACTGAGCTGCATCCATAGCCTCCTTTTTAAAATTTTTCTTTCTTATTTCTTTCCTTTCTCTCTCTCTGTCTGTCTGTCTCTCTGTCTCTCTCTCTCTCTGTCTCTCTCTCTCTTTCTTTCTTTCTTTCTTTCTTTCTTTCTTTCTTTCTTTCTTTCTTTCTCTTTCTTAGTACTGGTGGGTTGCACCCAGGGCCTCACGCATACTTTGTAAGTGCTGTACCACTGGGCTGCACCTTCAGCTCATATTTCAGTTTTTATTTTGAGTTAAGGTCTCACTAAATTGCATAGGCTGTCTCTGGCCTCAAGACTGTGATCCTCCTGCCTCTTCCTCCTAAGTTGCTGGGGTTATAGGAGTGGGCCACCATGCCGGGCCAAATTAGTGTTTTCTTAGCCTCTTTGAAAGTATTCTCTCCTATAGTTCCATATAGGCTATTTATAGTAACTAATTATAGTGGGCCTGCAGCCATAGCTCTGTGGCGTCCGATCCTGTCAGATCTCAGAAGGTAAGCAGGGTCGGGCCTGGTTAGTACCTGGATGGGAGACCGCCCGGGAACACCAGGTGCTATATGGGACACGGACCGGCAACCCACTCCCAAAAATCAGTCTGCCATCAAAAACCCTATGAACAGCAGGGAAGCACTGACAATAGTGTTTCCCCTGTTGTACGTAGGGTCGTTATGAGTCAGATACCGACTTGACAGCACCTAACAACAACAATTATACTGGCATCTGAATAAAGAAGAACCAGTGAACATTATTATGACATTGTTGGACTCATCGAGGGTCAAAGAAAACCACATGATCATTTGCCTTGTTTTTGTATTGGTGATTGATGTTGCTTCTGGTGATTTCAACTCTGTGAGTCAATCCTCTCAACATGAGGCTAATAGTCCTAAACAAGATTATTTGCTGTATATTCTCGATTCTAATCCATACCCTTTCAACAGTTTTAGAAGGCTACAAAATCAGATGTGGATTAGAATGGAGAGCAGATCCAATCCACATGTGATTCTAATCTCCATCTAATTTTGTAGCCCTCTATAAAAACTGTTGAAAGGGTGCAGATTAGATTTGAGAATATATGATAGTTTTCAGGATACTGGGAACCAAATCCAGGGCCTCACACATGCTAGGTATACCTCAACCCCGTTTTTACTTTTTATTTTGACACAGGGTCTCACTAAGTTGCCCAGGCTGGCCTTGAACTCACAATCTTCCCTCTTCACTATCCTGAGTAGCCTGGATTATAGGCATACACCACCACATCTGGCTCAAGTTTTTTTCTGGGCACATTTCTTTCAATATTTTCACCTGATTGGTTTAGTTAATTCATCATTGGTATATGACTTTCCTAACATGGCTGGCTAACAGATAAGCTACTCAGAAATTCTGCTGTGATGAGATTATGTTTCACACCTTCTAAGTTTTCTGCCTGGCACTTTCCTATGAGTTAGAAACACAATGTTGAATGTTTAATTTGGTAAAGTCAGCCTATATGGTATTCTTTCTATCAATGCTAGGCAAGTGCTTTACATCTGAGCCACATCCCCAGGCTTATGGTATCCTTTTTAGCACAGCTGTGGAGTCATTGAATCATAAACACAATGCTTCACCACTTAATTACATAAGAAAATAATCCATACTCCACTACGCCTGAAACACATGGCATTCCAGGTCTACTAATCTCATTTAGACAGGATATGCACTGGTAGGGCTGGGGTTTAGCTCAGTTGGTAGAGTGCTGCTCTGCACTGTCCGGAGTTTGAGTCCTAGCACCACAAACAAATGGGAGAAGGGCATGGCAATCCACTCCCTAAAGAATCCCGAAACAATCAGCGATTGAAAACCCTATGAATAGCAGGGAAGCACTGACATGGTGCTGGGCATGGTATGGTGTTAGGGAGTGCTTCGTTCTGTTGTACATAGAGTCCCTGTGAGTTGGAACCAGCTCGACGGCACCTAAAGACACCAACAACATGCAGTGGTAAGAGAAAATCCAAAATAAAATATTGCATATGGTGTAAGCCTGACACTCAAAATGCAGTTATGACTGCATTCCTGTCTAATTCATAGTGTGCCAAATAGCAGTGTAAAGCAATGAGAGTGCTTTGTTGCAGTGATCCAACCATACTGTTGTAGTGTGAAGGCAACTGTAGATAATATATAATCAAATAAGCATGTTTCTGTTCTCATAACATTTATGAACACTGAAATTTGAATTTTATATAATTTTCACATGTATAATATTTGTGACAAACTACCTTTTGATTTTTTTCAACAATTTAAAAATATGAAAAACCCATTCTTAGCTTGCAGTTGTAAAAAATGGGGCAGGACAGGTTTGGTTCATAAGTTATGATTTGTTGATTCTTGCCCATTTGTACCACCTGAATATAGATGACCATCTTGGCCTTTGCTGGGTTTCCTTTTAAGCGATTCTCCAGAGTCTTTAAATAATTGCTTCTAAAATACAAATCTGTACACCAAACTGCGGTTTTTATTTTACCATTTCATTGGTTCCTCATTACTCAGCTGTGATCTTAATGTAGAGGTGTATACATTAGAGAGAAATTAAAATCTGTCAGTATGAGGCAAGTGTGGTGGTGCATGCCTGTAATCTCAGCATTTGGGAGGCTGAGGCAGGAAGATAACTGCAAGTTCAAGGCCAGCCTGGCTACATAGTGAGAGCTTATCTCAAAAAAACTAAAAAACAAAAAAATCTCAGGATGTTGGAAGAAAGTACTGGGACATATATTTACATATACATACATACTATACATGTATTTCTCATTATAAAATATTTTGTAGATCCCCTCCCAACCAGCTGGTAGGTATTTGTTTCAAATTACTTGTAATCTTGCTCCTGATTTTGCTTGTGGATCTTTGTCTTAATGTAGCTAATGTAGCTAAACCTTTATTCAATGAACAGTGTTATTTCTCATTCTTGACATGTGTTTTCAGGGTCTCTATGCCTTCACTTTCTTGGTCCATCATAAGAACATGTGATTGATCAAAGCTTCACTTCTTTTTTTTTTTTTTTGCAGTACTAGGGGTTGAACCCAGGGCCTCGTGCCCGCATGCTTTGCAAGTGCTGGACCACTGAACTGCACCCCCAGCCCTTTTTTTTTTTTTTTCTCTTTTTGAGACAAGGTCTCGCTAAATTAAGCAGACTGCCTCTGGTCTCAAATTTGCGATCCTCCCACCTCTGCCTCCCAAGCCACTGGGATTACAGGTGTGCGCCACTGTGCCTGGCAAAGCTTCACTTCTTTAAAGCAATCCAATTTCATATACAAACTAGAATTTTACACTTGTCTTCCTGGGCTATACAGCAAGACCCTGTGTCAAAATAAAATAAAATAATAAAATTAAAAAATTAGGAGGCTGGGGGTATAGCTCAGTGGTAGAGCAGTAGCCTAGTATGTGTGGGGCCTTGATTTTGGAGTATAGGAAAAAGTGGTGGCTGATACACAGAGATATAATATATTGAGATAGATAAAAATGAAGAGAAATAATACAATGAGGAAATAGATAAGGATATAGATAAATTCATGCAAACATTTTCTTTGTGGAGTATGCTTTTTGGATATAAAAAGGACAGAACAAAATACTGGAAAACAGTTTGTAAGTCAATTAATAGTTAGACTTCTATTCTGAAATAGTCCTATTTTCCTGAAAAGACATGTTATCTCTCTCTCTCTCTCACTGCCCCCCCTCCTTTTTTTCCTGAAGGACTAGGGGGTTGAACCCAGGGCCTCACACATGCTAAGCTAGTGTTCTACCACTAAGCTGCACCCTCAACCCCTTTTATTTTGTTTTATTTTTAGTTTGGTTTTTTTGAGACAGGGTCTTGCTGTGTATCCCAGGTTGACCTGGAACTCAGTATATAGACCAAGCTGGCCTCACACTCTAGTCGATCCTCCTGCCTCAGCCTCCTGAGTGCTGGGATTACAGGTATGCACAACTACACCCAGCTTATTTATTTATCTTTTGTTTTTCTTTTAATTTTTGAGCCAGGGTCTCATTAAATTATGCAGGCTGCCTCTGCTCTCAAACTCTCAGTCCTCCTGCTTCACCCTTCTGGGTCCCTGGGATTACAGGCATAAGCCACTGTGCCTGGGCTTTTTTTTTTCCTTCCCATGGTTCTGAGGATGGAACCCAAGGCCTCACTGATGCTAGGCATCTGCTGTACCACTGATCCATATCTCCACCCTTAATGTGTTAAATATAGTGAAATTTAGGGAGCAAATGCTAAAATGAACTGGATAATTATAACCCTCAAACCTTTATGTAAATGGGGGAAAATGGAAAACAAAACCCAACTATTGTAAAAGAAAAATTGAATCAAACCAAAAAGGGCCCTAAAGGAGAGGAAAATAAAGAATGGTAAGTGTAGGCCATATAAAAACTCTTGGGATATTTTTATAATTATAGTAAGTGAAAATGACTAAATTAGCTGGGCGTGGTGGCACAAGCCTATAATCCCAGCAGCTCGAGAGGTGGATCGAAAGTTTGAGACCAGAGGCAGTCTGTGTAATTTAGAGAGACCCTGTCTCAAAAAGTAAAAAATGGGCAGAGACGCAGATCAGTGATCCAGCAATTGCAAAGCATGCAAACGTGAGGCCCTGGGTTCAACCCCCAGCACCGCAAAAAAAAAAAAAAAAAAAAAAAAAAAAAAAAAAAAAAAAAAAAAAAAAAAAAAAAAAAAAAAGACTAAATTATGGTAAGAGACAAGTTAGATTTTCAAAAAGCTAGCTACAAGATTTTTTAAAAAATGTTACCTGAAGCATTTAAACAGAAAACACTGGAATTGTAAGAGAAGTAAACATGCAGAGTTAAATACAAAAGAAGATAGAATTTAGATATCTAAATTAATACCAGACAAAATTGGTTTGACAAAAATCCATATTAGTATAAAACTGTTCACTTAACAATGATAGACGTTTATGACCAAAGGAAAATATAATAACCAGACCTAAAAAACAGCTTCAAAGAAAGGTCAATAGAACTACAGAGAAAAAAATTTACAGGGATACCATTGTTAAAGGAAATTGCAATATATACCTCTGAGATATAAAATCAAGCATAAAATTCTTTAATATGAACCTAGAAAATCTGAAACACAAATGAATTCCTTTACAACAATGAATGCATGTAAAGCACTGCACTTAGTTACATTTAAATGCATTGGAAAATCTATAATTGACAATGTGCTAATTTTAGTAAGTATCTATTGAATCTGTAGTAGTCAGCCCACATTCTTTCATCTGTGCTGGAATATTCAGGGTAAACTGTTTAATTATGTGATATTTGCTTTATGTGTGTGTGTGCGTGCGCGTGCGTGCGCGCATGCGCTGGAGAAGTGATGAAAAATAATTTACAAAATGTGCACAGTTGTTGAAAGTAGAAGAAGGAGTATGGGGATTCTTTGTTGTTGTTGTTGTTAGGTGCCATGGAGTCGGTATCCGACTCATAGCGACCCTCATAGGGTTTTCAATGGCTAACTGTTTCGGGATTGCCTTGGGAGTGGATTGCCAGGTCCTTCTCCCATTTGTGCGGTGCTGGGAATTGAACTCAGGACCTCAGAGACTGCAGCGCAGCGCTCTACCAACTGAGCCAAATCCCAGCCCCATGGGGATTCTTTAGAACATCCTTATTTTCATTTATGTTTAAAAATGTTTCATAGTAGATTTCAAAACACTAGGGATAGAAAGAGAACGTAACTACAATGTCAGTAAATATTTAAAAGAATATATGGGGAGCTCTCAGAGTTTGCTCCTGCAGGTCTGGGACTTGGCTCAGCATGGCCCCCAAACGCCAGTCCTCACTCTTGCCTCAACCAGAGAAAAGTAGGCAGGCCCCTGCTCCAAGGCTGTCGGACGCAGCAGCCTCTCCGGGCTGGCCTAAGGGAGAAAAAGAACAACAAGAAGCAATTGAACATATTGACGAAGTAGAAAATCAAACAGACAGAGTTAATGAACAAGTCAGTGAGGAGATTTTGAAAGAACAGAAATATAACAAACTCCGGCAACCATTTTTTTAGAAGAGGTCAGAACTGACCGTCAAAATCCCAAACTTTTGGGCAACATTTGTCAACCATCCACAAGTGTCTGCACTGCTTGGAGAGGAAGATGAAGAAGCACTGCATTATTTGACCAGAGTTTAAGTGACAGAATTTGAAGATATAAAATCAGGTTACAGAATAGATTTTTATTTTGATGAAAATCCTTACTTTGAAAATAAAGTTCTCTCCAAAGAATTTCATCTGAATGAGAGTGGTGATCCATCTTCAAAGTCCACTGAAATCAAATGGAAATCTGGAAAAGATTTGACGAAATGTTCAAGTCAAACGCAGAATAAAGCCAGCAGGAAGAGGCAGCGTGAAGAACCAGAGAGCTTCTTTACCTGGTTTACTGACCATTCTGATGCAGGTGCAGATGAGTTAGGAGAGGTCATCAAAGATGATATTTGGCCAAATCCTTTGCAGTACTACTTGGTTCCTGATATGGATGATGAAGAAGGGGAAGGAGAAGAAGAAGAAGATGATGATGAAGGATTAGAAGATATTGATGAAGGGAGTGAAGGTGAAGGTGAAGATGAAGATGGTGATGAAGGGGAGGAAGGAGAAGAGGATGAAGAAGATGACTACCAGACACTGACGGATTCAACCTTTTTTTAAAAAAAAATTTTTTTAATATTTTATTTTCTCCAGTCCCTGAGAGCAAGTTGCAGTCTTCCTCCCTGCCCCCCTTGTGGCCAGTCGCCCTGTTCTTGAGGTCTCTTCTCAACATCATGGTTCTCAACTTATTCTGGGGGGAAATACCTTGAGTAGAATGAACGGGAAAAGAATCTCCACACTTTTCTGTTTCAAATTCATTTTTATCCCTTCCTGTCTTAACAAAAACTGTATGGAATCATCGCCACTACCATGCTCTGTGGAAAAAAAGAAAAACCTTCTGCTCTGCTGGAAGCTGGAGGGTGCTAGGCCCCTGTGGAGTAGTGCATAGAATTCTAGCTTTTTTCTCCTTTCTCTGTATATTGGGGTCAGAGATTACACTGTGTCTCTATATGAATATGGACAGTTAGCATTTACCAGCATGTATCTGTCTACTTTCTCTTGTTTAAAAAAAGAAAAAAAAAAAACTTAAAAAAAGGGGGTTATAGAAGGTCATCAAAGGGTGGGTTTGTGATGTTTAGGTGGGTTAAGTGGGTATTTTGACAACATGCCTTCTCCTTTGGCATGTTTAATTATGATGTTTAATGGACATCCTTGCAGTTTAAAATGACACTTTTAAAATAAAATTCTCTTCTAATGAAAAAAAATATATGGGAATATTATGAAAACTTCATGTTAGTTTGAAAATATAAGCAGAAAAAATATCTTGGAAAATAGAATTTGTCAAAACAGAAAAAAAGGACAATGACAGAATAATTTCAGAAACATCATAGGTATTAAGTCAATTATCAAAAATCTTTCAAAAAACAGCCGGGCATGGTGGCACATGCCTGTAATCCCAGCGACTCGGAAGGCAGAGGCAGGAGGATCCCAGGTTCAAGACCAGAGGCAGTCTGTGAGCCCCTGGGCTCAAACACCTAGTACTGCAGAAAAAAAAAAAAAAAAAGCAAGACTTTTTGCCCCCTTTTCTGTGGCACTAGAGGATTGAACCCAGGGAGCTCCACCATTAAGCTGCACTCTCAGGAAAAAAAAAATCAACAGAGAAAACAAATTACAAAATTGTATTATAGGAAGCCGGGCGAGGTGGCGCACGCCTGTAATCCCAGCAGCTCAGGAGGCAGAGGCAGGAGAATCGCAAGTTCGAGACCAGAGGCAGTCTGTGTAACTTAGTGAGACCTTGTCTCAAAAAGTAAAAAAAAAAAAGGGGGGGGGCTGGGGGTGTAGGTCAGTGGTCCAGCACTTGCAGAGCATGCAAGCACAAGGCCATAGGTTCAGCCCCCAGTACCGCAAAAAAAAAAAAAGATTGTATAACAGGGTATTTCTACTGAATATTTGAGAATCAGATCATTTTAATGTCATACAAGTTATTCTAGAGATTAGAATAAGTGAGAAAAACACTTCCTAGAATTTACTGTGCACCTGGTATAAAGTTAATAAAGAATGTGTAGTCCAGTGGTAGAGTGCTTTTGTAGGATATGTAAGGCCCTGTGTTCTACCCCCAGCATCCATACAAAGAATATACTTTTAAAAAGAGAGGATATACTTTCTTATTAAGACGAAATTCCCGTAACATACAATTTACCATCTTAGAGTACAGGCTGAGGTGTTAGGCATGGCAGCATAGGCACCCAGGAAGAGGAGTCAGGACGACAGGTACTTCAAGGCCAGCTGGGGCTATTATAGCATGACCCTGCCTCAAAAATCTGAAAATTTTTGGAGTACTAACATGATGCCAGGGCTGGGATTTAGCTCAGTTGGTAGAGCGCTGTGCTGCAGTCTCTGAGGTCCCGAGTTCAATTCCCAGCACCGCAAAAATGGGAGAAGGACCTGGCAATCAACTCCCAAGGCAATCCTGAAACAGTCAGCCATTGAAAACCCTATGAGGGTCGCTATGAGTCGCACTTGACTCCACGACACCTAACAACAACAACAACAACATGATGCCATGTGCAGAAAATTCCACTCCTGACCTCATTGTCACTAAAATAATGTATAAAATTCCCTACAGTCTATGTTTGTAAGGCACATATGAAACATAATGCATTCCTATTTAGACATATCTCAATATGTACAGATGGTGCCAAAACATATATACACTTCCTGGGACAAAAACTTTCCATTTCGCTGTTTTAAGAATGTGTCCTATGCTTGTTCTGTAACTCCTGTCTCACATGCACATGAATGTCATACTACACATTGCTATCATAAGTCAATTTGACTTCAAAATGCAATACATAGATAACATCTTTCAAAATGTACATTGTTGTTAGGTGCCATCGAGTTGGTGTCTGACTCATCGAGACTCTAGGTACAACGGGCGAAACACTACTGTTAGTGTTTCTCTGCTATTCATAGGGTTTTCAATGGCAGACTGGCTTTTTGGGAGTGGGTTGCCAGGTCCTTCTCCCAAGCCTTCAGTATCTGGTGTTCCCAGGCAGTCTCCTATCCAAGTACTAACCAGGCCTGACCCTGCTGAGCTTCTGAGATCTGATGGGATCTGATGCCACAGTGTTAAGGCTGCAGGCTAGTATTACACTAGAGACACGCAGAGACCCTGAGTTTTGTAAGCATGATTTCTAAGAGAAATATTGTATGTATTGGTCTTCTTACTAGAATCCATCTTAATCCCAGGTAAATATGGACTCTTAGCTTAATAATTATGATGTGTTTAACATTTCCCATATTACTTTCTGTCATTTTCAGCCATAAGAATAAAATATCAAATATTACATTTTAAATTATTTATGGAGTATAAATTGATGTACTTATATCTTTCTTCCTCCTCTCAGTATGTGGAAATGAGTGTGGCCATTATTACTAAACTAACTTCCCCAAAAAGGGTACACACAGTGTATTTGTAAATGCAGAGTCATCTAAGAGGAGCAAATACAGAATTATTTAAAGGACTTTTGCTTTCACCCATAAACTTATGCACTGCTATTCCAATGTAAACAACTGCAAAATAGGTCAATAACTATAAAAGTGGAAAAATATATGAAACAAGTGTTTCTCACCATTGGACATTAGGGATTGTGCAGCCATGATTCTCGAGAGAAAGGACGTGAATATAGTCTTCCCTATATGGCTCCAGCTTCCTCTAAGGAGGAAGTTTCCAAAGTATAGCATAGATAGGGGTAGCTGCAAACACACTCTTGCTCAATAAAGAATAAATATTTCAGAGCTCAGGAAGTTTAAGGCAGCTCTAATGCTTAGGAGGGGCTGGGATTTAGCTCAGTTGGTAGAGCACTGCGCTGCAGTCTCTGAGGTCCCAAGTTCAATTCCCAGCACCGCAAAAATGGGAGAAGGACCTGGCAATCCACTCCCAAGGCAATCCCGGAACAGTCAGCCAATGAAAACACTATGAGAGTCGCTATGAGTTGGATACTGACTCAATGGCACCAAACAACAACAACAATGCTTAGGAGAGTATGGTGGTTGGCACTAAAGTGCACCTCCTGGGAACCTTCTGTTCCCCAGCCCTGTGCTAGGAATGTTCACATTCAGACTTTCCTGAGCTGGACATAGTAGATAATGTGTTTCTGTGACAGTGGTGAAGCAAAAAGGATTCGAGACAGGGCCTCACCTGAACAGCCTTGACAGGGACAGAAGTTAGGTTTGCCTACAAAGTGGACATGGTGGCACCTACCTGTAGTCTCAGCATTTGGGAGGCAGAGGTAGGAGGGTCGACACAAGTTCAAAGTCAGCCTTGGCTACATAGTGAGTTCTAGGTCAACCTGGGCTACAGAGCAAAACTTTGTCTCAAAACATTGGAAAAAGAAAAGGAAATATAAAAATACACAACTGCGTACCTGTACCTGATTGTTCTGTCTCAAGTTTATTTTCTTTTCACATGTCCTACAGGATGATGGCTCTGAAGGGGTATCGTTTAAGACTTACAAAAGAAACCCAGTGAGGCAAAGCACCCCGACACCCAGCAGAAATCCTACAGGCCAAATCCTGAAACCTTCACATCTATTCCAATGAGCCACCAGGCTGGAGGTCTGTGGCATAGAAGGCAGGGCAGGGAGTTGGAGGAGAGGGTGATCCCAGGCCAGGAATCAGCTTGAGGTGACTGTGTGACGTGTGTGTACACAAAGGCCTTATTTGTGTCCTGCCAGTCATAATGGGAATCAGTTTAAATATCCTTTTTTTGATTTCAGAAATCCAATTGCATGGACAGTGGTTACACTTGACAGGATGACCTGTTATAGTGCAAGTTATATATTTTTCTTTTCTTTTGTTTGTTTGTTTCTTTCTTTTCTTTTTTTTTTTCTTAATGGTTCTGGGGATTGAACGCAGGGCCTCATGCTTGCATGCTTTGCAAGTGCTGGACCACTGAGCTGCCACTTGTAGCTCATATTTTTACTTTTTGAGACAGAGTCTCGATAAATTACTTAGACTGCCTCTGGTCTCGAACTTGCGATCCTCCTGCCTCTGCCTACCCAGTCTCTGGAATTATAGGTGTGCAACAACGTGCCCTGCTTAGAAGTTATGTATTTTAAACAGACAAAAAGTTACTATCATTTGTAGCATCTTAAGGTAAATAGCCTTTGAGTGGGAGCTTCCTAGTCACCACTTTGAGGTCTACAAGATGTATTTAGAAAATTGACTGCTGTGGAAAATGAAAACTGTGTAAATCGATGGGGTAGGAGGTACGACGGGGGATTTTCTCTTCTTTTCTTTTCTTTCTGCAGTCCTGGGAGGTTGAACCGAGGGCTTAGGCATGCTAGACAAATGCTCTACCACTGAGCTGTGCCCCCAAACCCTTTTTTATTGTTTAGTCTGAGACAGGGTCTCACTAAGTTATGCTCTCTGCCATGTGCAGCCACAGTAAGGCCATGTTCAATCCGCCCTGTCATCTGACCACACTGACATTCTCATTTTAGCCTTCCAGCCTCTGGAGCTGTGAGCAGTAAAGTTTTCTTGTTTTAGCCGCCTAATCTACATTAATTGGTTACAGTTGCCCCAACTTATTAAGAAATGTATAGAATGATTAGGCAAAAGATCGACAAGGAAAGAGGAAGGACTTGAACAATATAACCAACCAGACCTAGCAGACATTTATAAAGAGCACATGCCCCAACAACAGCAGAATAACCATTATTCTGAAGTATAAATGGAACATTTTCTAGAACAGAACATATGCTCAAACACAGAACAAATTGACAAATTTAAAATACTGGAAATAATACAAAGTCTCCAACCACCATGGAATTAATTAGAAATCAATAAAAGAAAAAAATTTGAGACACTCACACATGTGAAATTAACTAACATACTCCTAAATAACCCATAAGTGAAGGAAGAACTCAAAAGTGAAACTAGGACATACTCTGAGTCAAATGAACACACAAGACACCAAGAATAGGATGAAGCTAAAGCAGTGCTTAGAGAGAAGTTTACAGCTATAAACACTTCTATGTAAAAAAAAATTTCTCACTTAGTACCCTAACCTTCCACCTTGTTGTGTTGTTAGGTGCCAGTCATGTCATGTCTGGCTCATAATGACCCTCATAGGGTTTTCAATGGCTGATTGTTTCAGGATTGCCACTGGAGTGGACTGCCATGTCCTTCTCCCATATTAGCTGTGCTGGGAATTGAACTCAGGACCTCAGTGACTGCAGAGTGGCGCTCTACCAACTGAGCTAAATCCTAGGACTAACCTTCCACCACCTTAAGAGCCAGGAAACCTCAGTGAAACAGAAAGAGGGAAACAATGAACAGAGGGAAAATGACTGAAATGAAGAAAGAACAGGGAGCCTGGTATGGTGGTGCTCGCCTGTAATCCCAACGGCTCAGGAGGTAGAAGCAAGAGGATTGCAAGTTCGAGACCAGAGGCAGTCTTCGTAATTTAGGGAGATCCTGTCTCAAAAAAAAAAAAAAAAAAAAAAAAAAAAAAAAAAAAAAAAAAAAAAAAAAAAAAAAAAAAAAAAAGAAAAAAAAGAAAAGAACAGGGAAAACAGCTGAAAGCAAATTCTTGTCCTTTGAAAAACCAACAAAACTGATAACGGTTTAGCTAGATTGTTAGGTGCAGTCAAGTCGATGTCTGACTCATAGTGACCCTATGTACAACAGGTGAAACACCATTGTCTTGCTTCTCTACTATTCATAGGGTTTTCAATGGCTTAGCTAGATTAGCCAACAGTAAAAGAGACTCAAGTTCCTAGAATCAGAAATGAAATAGGAGATATTATTACTGATTTTATAGAAATAAAAAGACTATATAGGAATAGTACAATTGTATGTCAACAAATTGTACAATTCAGATAAAATGGACAAATTTCCAGAAAAAAACAAACTCTTAAACTGATCTAGGAAGAAATAGATAATCTAAACAGTTTTATAACAAATAAAGGGATTGAATTAGGGATAATTTTTTAAAAACTACATACAAAAAAAGCCCAGACACAAATGGCTTTATTGCTGTTTCTGTAAAACAACAATTCTTTACTACCAAAAACTAGATCACATGGAATTTATCACCGGAGAGCAAGGGTAGTTTAAGATCCAGATATATCAATTAATGTAATTGTAATGGACTGAATGTTTGTGGTCCCCTCCTCCCAAATTCATGTTGAATCCCTGCCCCGCCAAACGTGATGGAATTAGAGGGGGAGGACTTTCAGAGGCAGTGAGAATTAGATGAGTCCACGAATGGGTTTAAGGCCTTTATAGGAATCCCAAGAGCTTGCCTCTCTGTGTTCTACACCATGTGAAGACACAGCAAGAAGTTGTCAGTCTGCAACCCAGAACTGGACCTTCATCAGAATCTGACCATGGTGGCATCTTGATCTTTGATGTTCAGCCTCCACAATTGTGAGAAGTACGTTTCTGTTGTTCATACGCCACACAGCCTATGGTAATTTGTTATAGTACCCCAAAATAAGATTGTCTTATGCCATGCAAATAAAGTTAAAAAAAGCAAAAAACACACAGTGATCTCAATAGATGAAGGAAAAGCATTTGACAAAATCCAACCCCCTTACGTGATAGAAACACATAACAAAGTCAGGCGTGGTAATGCACACCTCTAATACCAGCACTTGGAAGACTGAGGCAGGAGGATCATGAGTTCGAGGCCAGTCTGGGCTGGGATTTAGCTCAGTGGGTAGAGCGCTGCGCTGCAGTCTCTGAGGTCCCGAGTTCAATTCCCAGCACGGCAAAAATGGGAGAAGGGCCTGGCAATCCACTCCCAAGGCAATCCCAAAGCACTCAGCCATTGAAAACCCTATAAGGGTCGCTATGATTCGGATACCGACTCGACGGCACCTAACAACAACAACTGGGCTACATAGTGAGACTGTATAAAACAAACAAACACAAAAACAAAAATCCAAAAAAATACATAACAAAGAATAGAAAGGCACTTTTTCAACCTGATAAGGGGCATCTATGGAAAATTATCTCAGCTGTTGGAGTGCTGCTGTGCACTGAAGCCCTGGGTTTGATCCCCAGTGCTGCAAAACTGGGAGAAAGACTTGGCAGCCTATTCCTGAAACAATCCTGAAAAACAATCAGCTATTGAAAACTCTATAAATAGCAGAAAAGCACTGACAAAGTGCTGGGCATGCCACAGTGTCAGGGAGTGTTTTGTTCTGTTGTACATACGATTGCCATGAGTTGGACCTGACTCGACAGCACCTAATAATAACATGGAAAACTCACAGCTCACATCCTAGTTCATGGTGAAAAACTGGATGCTAACCCCTAAGGTCAGGAACACCACAGAGACATCTGTCCTGCCATTTTTGTTCAACATTTCACTGGAAATTCTTGCCATGGCAATTAGGCAAGAAAAAGGATAAGACATCTATATTAGAAAGGAAGAAATAAAACTATATTTGAAGTTGACATAATCTTATATATAAAAAGTCCCAAGAATCCACTGAGAAACGATTGGAACTAAAAAACAAATTTAGTAAAGTTTCAAGATATAAGATCAATATACAAAAGTCAACTGTATTCTACACTTTTTTTTTTTTGAGAAAGGGTCTTGCTATGTAGCTCAGGGTAGCATTAAATGTGGAGTCCTCCCATCTCAGCCTCCTGAGTGCATGTATGTATCACCATACTCTGCTTTCTATACAATTTCAATCAAAATTCCAAAATTAAATAAAGATTTCCCTTTAAAATAGCAGCAAAAAGATTAACATACTTAGGAATAAATTTAACAAAAGAAATTAAAAACTTACACTCTGAAAACTGCCAGGCATTGTTGAAAGAGGTAAAAGAAGATCTAAACAGAAAAAGTTACCTTGCTCATGGATTAGTAAAACACAGTAAAAACTGCGATTCTCCCCAAATTGATCTACAGGATCAACACAATCTCTATCAGAATCTCAACTGATGTCTTTGGAGAAAGTGACCAGTTTAAGATTTATATGGAATTACAAGGAACCCACAATAGCCAAAAAATCTTGAAAAAGAACAAAATAGGAGGAATTGCACTTCTTCATTTCAGAACTTACTACAAAGCAATGGTCATCAAGACAATTTGGTGCTCTCAAAGCGAATGACCTACATTTCAGTGGAATGGAATTGGGAACTCAGAAATAATCACAATTTGACAAAAGTACCAATACTATTGAATGGAGAAGAGAGTCTTTTCAAAAAACAGCACTAGAACAACTGGAGAGCCACACATGAAAGAATGAAGTTGAACCTTTATCTCACACCATATAAAAAATAAAATGAATTAAAAAATCTAAATGTGGCCAAATGTGGTGGCACATACCTGTAACCCCAGCATTAGGGAGGCTGGGGCAGGAGGCTTGAGAATTTGCAGAAACCCTGTGTTGCTCAGTGAGACTGTTTCACAAAGCTAAGGACCGAGGATGTGGTTCACCGGCAGATTGCTTGCCTAGCATATGAAAGGCCTGAGTGTGATCCATAGTATTGCAAGAAAAAAAAATCTAAGAGCTAAAACTATAAAACTCAAGAAGACATAGTTGAAAATCTTCATGAAGAGGTAGGGAAATGGGTCAGTCATAGAGCACTTGCCTACCATGTGTGAGGCCTTGGTTCACTTCCCAGTAACACACACACATTCACACACACACACACACACACCCTTCATGGCCTTGGATTTGGCAATAGGTTCATAGATATAACACTAAAGTTTTGAGCAACAAAATTTAAAAAATAGATAAATTATCAACATTAGAAACTTTTGTGCTTTAAATGACATTAACAATAAAGTGAAATGACAACCCAGAGAATGGGAAAATATTTATAAATTTGATGTTGTTGTTGTTAGGTGCCATTGAGTCAGGTCTGATTCATAGCAACCTCATAGAATTTCCAATGGCTGAATGTTTTGGGATTGCTTTGGGAGTGGGCGGACATGTCCTTGTTTTTGCAATGCTAGGGATCAAACCCAGGGCCTCAGAGACTACAGAGTGGCATTGTACCAAGTGAGCTAAATCCCAACCCTATAAACTTGATAAGGGATTTATATCTAGTGTATTAAATCTTCAATAATAAAAATACCCATAATCCAATTTTCAAATGGAAAAAGGATCTGAATAGATATTTCCCACAGAAGATACACAAATGGCCAACACACACATGAAAATATGTTCTATAGCATTAGTCACAAAGGAAATGCAACTCAAACCCATAATGTGATGTCACTTCACACCCATTTGGATATCTGTAATAAAAATGATAGACAATAACAAAAGTGGGCAAGAATGTGGAGAAACCAGAACCTCATACATACCTCATAACCTTGTTTCATTTAAGTAACAAATACTCATTGTGTTGGGGAAAGCTTAAATCAAAAGTAAAATGCCATAATGTTTGCTTAAAATGTAATACTGAAATTTCATGTTCCTTGCTACAGACTTGTTAGATTTATCTTGCTGTATGTGTAAGATTTATCTTACATTCTACCTGGTTAGTTACCTCCTGTCTCCTTGCCCCATATTTGCCTATTTCTATAGCAACCTCTACCCTATGAGTTACCTCCCGTCTTCTTGCCCCATATCTGCCTATTTCCATGGCAGTTATCTTAATTATCTTAGTTCTGCCTTACCGACTTGCAGATGGTCACGTGGGCTGTGCACATGTTTCAGCTGATAACCCCTGCCCTGCTGTAAACTATATAACCTCAGAAAAATTAGAATTCAGGGTTAGATCTAAGAGGATCTGTTTCCTTGGGCTGACCTTGCTAGCAATAAAATTCTTTATGTTTTACCCAACTCCTGAGTCTCTTGAAGTTCTTCAAGTCTCCCTCCCTGCAATGATTGTAAATGTGTTTGCTTCTGATACTATTCAGTACTTCATTTACATCAGGTAACACCATCTCTTCTGTTATGATTTATGCATTACTTTGTCTTTAAAGATTTGAGAACAGATTAGTGAAAAATGTATCTGCTACTTATTTTGTCTTATATGTCACTTTTTTTTTTTTTTTTTTTTTGCAGTACTGGGGGTTGAAACCAGGCCCTTGCACTTGCATGCTTTGCAAGTGCTGGACCACTGAGCTGCACCCCCAGCCCATTTTTTTACTTCTTGAGACAAGGTCTCGCCAAGTTACACAGACTGCCTCTGGTCTTGAACTTGTGATCCACTGCCTCTGCCTCCTGAGCCGCTGGGACTACAGGCATGCATCACCGCACCCAGCTGTCTTATATATCATGTTCTACAATCATTCTGAAATGAAGAGTAGTTAGATCACATATTGATAAATAATTTTGTCTTTGAAATCTTAATCCTATTTGTATTTTGTTTACCCCATTGTTAACCTCCAGTTCTATCTATGCTGCTTCAAATGACAGGATTTCCTTTTTTTTATGGCTGAGTGGTATTCTGTCATGTATACATGCCACATTTCCTTCATCCATCCATCAAAAGACACCTAGGCTGATTCCATATCTTGGCTCTTCTCCTTCCTTCTACTCTCCACACTTGCTGGGCTACACCTTCAACTCCAAGGTCTTACTGATGAGGACACTGAATTCTGTTTCTCTTGAGTTCACTAAGAGTTTCACACTCAGCTTTTCACTGTACCAGTCCTCATCAAAGCATCAGTGAACAATGCACAATGGTGGCAAAATAAAATGGCCATTGAATGGATTTAAGAATTGTTGTTAGGAGCCAGGCGCAGTGGCGCACACCTGTAATCCAAGCGGTGCGGAGGCAGGAGGATCGCAAGTTTGAGACCAGAGGCAGTCTGTGTAACTTAGGGAGACCCTGTCACAAAAAGTGAAAAAATGGGCTGAGGGTGCAGCTCAGTGGTCCAGCACTTGTAGAGCATGCAAGCGCGAGGCCCTGGGTTCAACCCCCAGTACTGGGGGGAAAAAAAAGAAAAAAAAAAAGAATTGTTGTTAGGTGCCCTCCAGTCAGTGTCCGACTCATAGTGACCTTATGTGCAACAGGAGAAACACTATTGTCAGTGCTTCTCTGATATTCATAAGGTTTTCAATGGCTGGTTGTTTTTTGGGAGTGGGTTGCTGGGTCCTTCCTCCAAGCCTACAGCACCTGGGATTCCCAGGTGGTCTCCCATCCAAGGACTAACCAGGCCTGACCCTGTTTGGCTTCCAAGATCTGACAGGATCGAATGCCACAGTGGTACTGCTGCAGGCAGTGTTGCCCAGGGTGTCCTCGAACTGGAGACCTTCCTGACTCATCCTCCGCAGCTCATTACCGTTGTGCACCACCAGGACCAGCGACTTTAAGAATAAGCATCATTTCCCAGCACTGGCCATTTCTTCCTTTGCCAAAGATCTCTGCTTGTCTTCCAGGAATCATGCTATCTTGAGTTTCTCAGCACTGGCTGTCACTTTTAGTTCTCCCTCCTCTTTTCCACTTCTGCTTAGTGGCAGCCCCAGACTCAGTCTTTCTCCTCAGGTAAATCTAAGCTCACTCCCTAGGAACTTTCAGCCAGTCTTCGGGTTCAGGGATCTACAGAGCGTTCCAAAAATGTTTACACATTAAATGTATTCATAGTAATCCTCACTGAAATACTGATAACAAAAGATGAATGCAAGTCACGTTTAACTTCTGCAATTATAAGAGGTCAAACTATACATTACTACCATGAATCATAACACCTATTTGGATGAAAATAGTAATAAAAATCTCAAGCAAATTTATTTAATCATATCTCGGCATTATAGTAAGCAGCATATAAATGTTTAAAATGAATCAGAGGCCAGCTGGGAATGGTGATGCACGCCTGAAATCTCAGAGATTGGGTAGGCAGAGGCAGGAGGATTGCAAGTTCGAGACCAGAGGCAGTCTGCGTAATTTAGCGAGACCCTGTCTCAAAAAGTAAAAAGATGGGCTGGCGTGCTGCTCAGGGGTTCAACCCTCAGTACCGGGGGAAAAAAAAGAAAAGAAAAGGAAAAAGAAAGAAAGAAAAAGAAAAGAAATCAGAGGTCACCTCTGCGTCCTGGAGGGAAGCGAGAAGCAAGGCAGCCCTGGTCATTTAGGGTGTGCACACTAGACGAGGGTAGAGGCTGTAGAAGCCCCTCACCTGCCATGGGCTCCTCCGCACCTGCAGTCCCGCAGTGCTGTCTGCTGAAGCCGCACTGTGGACCCTCTGCAGCTACGCCCTCAGAACTTCCCTCTTCGTTCGCCAGGAGCAAAAGAAACTGCGAGTTCCCGGCGATTGACGCGGAGCAGAGGTCAGGGAGGCGGTACCCGCGGGTCAGCTCCGCCCCCTGTGCGCGTAGCCGCGGCTGTCTGCGCAGCGGAGAGAGAAGGCGGGAATCCTGGCGCATACTGCAGGTGGGGTCTGCTGCTGGGGCCACGCCGAGCCCGGGAAAGGGGTGTTGAAATCAACGAGTTTTAGATACCTCTGGCTTTGTGCGGAGAGTCCGCCCCAGGGGACTAAGGAGGAGCCGAGAGCCAGCGGCGGCTCCCCGGGCGGCGTGGTGCGACCCCGGGAGCGATGGGACGGGAGGACCCGAGGGTGCGGGGCGATGGAGAGGAGGAGGGGGAGGACGCCCGGGCTTTGCCTGTGAGCCTTCTCTCTCTCGGGGAAGCACAGTGTCTCCTGGGATCCCCGCAACGCTGAGGCGAGCGGGGGATGCTCAAGGAAGATCAAGGCTGTGACTCCTGTGAAGTCCTGAGACTCATCCAGCCGCAGAACTTTGGGAGGGAAATGCATGTAAACAAGTCGGCGACTTTTGGAAAACAGAGCAGTTGGTGACCCAAGAAAACTCAAGCAAAATGACTTGGGGAGATTATTTCCCTGAGAGCAGAGAGATCCGCGGCTAATTATTGTCTTACTAAGGAGCATATTACAGAAGTTGGAGTGGTCTGCCAACACTGCCCACGGGGACCCACGAGCAACCAGTGTCTTGAAACGTTCCGAGATGGTGTGCACTGGGGTGTGTGTGTGTGCATGTGTATGAGTATTAATCAGTTTTGTTTTCTTTTTTTCGGTACTGGGGGTTGAACCCAGGCCCTAGCGCTTGCATGCTTTACAAGTGCTGGACCACTGAGCTCCACCCCCAGCCCATTTTTTTACTTTTTGAGACAAGAGTCTCGCTAAATTACGCAGACTGCCTCTAGTTTTGAACTTGCAATCCTCCTGCCTTTGCCTCCTCAGTCACTGGGACTACAGACATGGGCCACTGCGCCCGGCCAGTCAGTTTTATTGATATAGAATTTACATACGGGCTGGGATTTAGCTCACTTGGTAGAGCGCTGCGATGCAGTATCTGAGGTCCTGAGTTCAATTCCCAGCAACGCAAAAATGGGAGAAGGACCTGGCAATCCACTCCCAAGGCAATCCCGAAACAGTCAGCCATTGAAAACCCTATAAGGGTCGCTATGAGTCGGATACCGACTCGATGGCACCTAACAGCAACAACTGCTAGGTTACAAACAAACAGAACCAAACCAAACAAAAAACAAGACCCCCTTCCCTGCAGAACCAGAGTGAAATGGAAGTTGACTTCAGTCTCATGTCATGGTCCACAAGTGAGCAGTCCATGGCTAGTGGGGGAAGCTCTGCTCCATGGAGCCAATTCAGGGATTTGTTTTGCAGCTCCACTGTCCTTTGCAGCTGGTTTCCTTGACAGTATTCCATCCATGGGATGGGGGTGACCTAGCTGTGCCTTCATCTGCTCATAGTTCATTGGCTGATCTTGGTCACATGAGCTGCAAGGGAGGCTGGGAAATGTAGTCTTCAACTGAGAGACCATGTGCCCTGAGAAAACTCAAAGGGAGAAGCGATGTTAACACTAAAAAGGAGAGGAGAAAGGGAACAACTGGCAGTTCTGCCTCTCAGTACAAGATGCGTGGAGTACTTTTTTTTTTTAAACAAAATCTCTCCAGAAACCTAAGAGTTGGGTGGCTAAAGGATGTCCCAACAAAACTATGTCCACCCTAACCAGGAATGACCAATTTAGCTAATAATAACAAGTTTAAATGTGCAGCTGCAGTTGTGTGTAAGGGGTTCAAGAAGGACTTTGACTAAAATATATTTTATAATAAAGGTGGGTTTGATTTAGTCCATGAACACTGTATGTATGTCTTTCCCCCAACTTTTTTTTGATATAGGGTTTCACTATGTAGTTCAGGCTGACCTCCAACTTGTGGTCTTCTGCCTCAGCCTCCCTGTGCTAGCATTACAAGGTATGCACCATGAAGCCTGGATTTTTGCCCACTTTTTGATCAGCCTTTCTTTTTATTACTGGGTGGTAAGAGTTCTTTATATATTTTGGATACAAGTCTTTCATTTTCCAGTCCATTACTTTCATTTTCTTAATATAAAGTTTCAAACAACAGAGATTTTAAGTTATTATTTTTTGAGACAGGGGCCTCACCAGGGATACACCTGTAATCCCAAAGACTCAGGAGGCGGAGGCAGGAGGATTCCAAGTTCGAGGTCAGAGGCAGCCTGTGTAATTTAGCAAGACTTTGTCTCAAAATAAAAGTAGAGCCTGGCACAATGGTGCACACCTGTAATCCCAGCAGCTTGGAGGCTGAGGCAGGAGGATCACAAGTTCAAGACCAGAGGCAGTCTGCGAGATTTAGCAAGACCCTGTCTCAAAAAAGTTTAAAAAAAGGGGGGGGGGACTGAGGGTGCAGCTCAGTGGTCCAGCACTTGCATAGCATGTAAGCATGAGGCCCTGGTTTCAACCCCCAGTAACGCAAAAAAAAAAAAAAAAAAGAGTAAAAACGGGCTGGGGCTATAGCTCAGTGATAAAGCACTTGCAAAGCATGCACGGGACCCTGGGTTCAACCCCCTAGTACCTAAAAAACAAAACAACAAACAAACAAACAAAAAAGGACACAGCGGTCTCCCTGTATAGCTTAGGCTGGCTTTGAGCTCCTCTCCCCAAGTCCTCCTTCTTCAACTTCCCAAGTAGCTGGAAAAAAGTTCTGCCATTGCATCCAAGTTATGTTGGTTTTAAAATTAAAGTCCTACTTAGTTTTTCCCTTTTTTTTTTTTTTTTTTTTTTTTTTTTTTTGTTGTGTGTGTATGTGCAGGGGTGGTGGTGGTAGTGCTAGGAATAGAACCCAGGACTTCACACATGTTAAGTGCTCCGGTTGGGATTTAGCTCAGTTGGTAGAGCGCCACTCTGCAGTCTCTGAGGTCCTAAGTTCAATTCCCAGCACTGCAAAAAAGGGAGAAGGAGGTGGCAATCCACTCCCGAGGTAATCCTGAAACAATCAGCCATTGAAAACCCTATTAAGGGTCACTATGAGTTGGACAGGACTTGATGGCACCTAACAAGCAAGTACTCTGCCACTGAATACACCCTCTACCCTCCTTTTATGACTTTTTTTTTTGTGGAAAGATTTTCTTCTTTGCATTCTGTGGCTTTTGTGTTTGTTTACATTATTCATTTTTCCCAAATATTTTTTCAGAACTCTGTGTTGAAAACTATCCTTTTCCCCACTGAATTGTTTATACTTTTGTTGCAAACCAACTGAAAATACATGGATGGGTCTAATTCTATTTAATTTATCTACACGTTTATCCTAATGCCAATACCACATTTCCTTTTTTTTTTTTTTTTTTTTGATGGTGGTGTTGGGAATTAAAGCCCATAAGCATGCTAGGCACTGAACTACGACCCCAACCCTTTCACTGTTTTTTAAAACCTGTTTTTACTTTGTTGGTCCCTTGAGTTAGAAAATTTATGAATATGGTTTATCACCTAAGACTTCTTTACTTTCTTTCAGTATTGCTGTTTTCAAAGCACATATTCTGACAATTTTATTCCTAAACACAATTCAGCTAAATGCTACTATATTTAATATGAATCTTTAAATGATGCTTGTATTCTTTCATCTTACTAAACTTTTTAGTTTAAAAGTTATCGTATACTTATGCTTTACTATATAGACAATCACGTCACAGGCAAATAGTTTTATTTCTTTCAAGCTTTGTTTCCCTTTTCTTCACAACTGCCTCATTGTATTGGCAATGACATTTGGCACAACATTAACCACAAGTGGTGAGAGTAAACAGAGTAGGAGCAAAGTACTCTTTACATTATCACTTAGTATGATGTCAGTTGTACATCCTTTCATGAATGCCCTTTAGTAGATTGAAGAAGCTCTCCTGAATTTCTCAAGAGGTTTTGTCATGAATGGGTGTGAAATGTCTTCAATGGTATTCTTTTTTTTTTTTTTTTTTGGGTGGGGGAGGTCTTGCTATGCGGCCCAGGCTGGCTTTCAACCTGTGGTCCTGTCTCAGCTTCCTGAGTGCTAGGATTAAAGAAAAGCACTACCAGTTTTCAAACCTTTTTTCCACTTAAAATATTATAGGTTCTATAGTACATTAATATGATAAAACGTTTTTTGTCTTTTCTTTCTTTTTTTGACATAAGGCCTTGTTATGTAGACCAGGCATGCCTGTAAATTGCTGTGTAGCCCATGTTTACCTCAAAATCAGGTTCTTCCTGCCTTGGCTTCCTGAGTGCTGGGATTACAGGTGGGTGTCACCATGCCTGGCAATACATTGCCTTTTGAATGTAAAGCTTTGTATTTCTAGGACAGACATTACTTAGCCATGATGGCTTAGTATTCTTATAGATTGCCATTTTCAACTTACTGTCTTCAAAAAAAGTTCTACATCTATGTTCATGAGGTATTTATCTGATGCTCTTTTCTTGTGATGTCCTTTCTAGCTTTATTAACTGAGTAATGGTTTCAACAGCCTGTAGCGGTAGCCCTGTGGCATCCGATCCTGTCAGATCTCAGAAGCTAAGCAGGGTTGGGCCTGGTTAGTACCTGGATGGGAGACCGCCTGGGAACACCAGAAGCTGTAGGCTTGGGAGAAGGACCTGGGAACCCCCTCCCAAAAATCAATCTGCCATTGAAAACCCTATGAACAGCAGAGAAGCACTGACAATAGTGTTTCCCCTGTTGTACAGAGGGTCGCTATGAGTCGGATACCGACTCGACGGCAACTAACAACAACAACAATGGTTTCAACAAGTGAAGAGTTATTTTTTCTTGGAAGATTTTGTGTAGAATTGTTGTTAGGTGCTCACAGAGACTGCACATACAACAGATGAAACACTACCCAACACTGTGCCATGCCCAACACTATTATCAGTGCTTCTCTGCCATTCATAGAGTTTTCAATGTCTGTTTTGGGAGTGCGCTGCTGGGTCCTTATCCCAAGCCTACAGCACCTGGTATTACCAGGCAGTCTCCCATCCAAGTACTAACCAGGCCCAACTCTGCTTAGCTTCTGAAATTTGACAAGATTGGACACTATAGTAGTACAGCAACAAGAATTATCATGTCTTTCTTGCATGTTAGGCAGAATTTACTTGTGCCATCTGGTCCTAAACTTTTCTTTACAGAATTATCAGCTACAAAGCCAATTGAATAGGGCTATTCAAAGTTTTCTATTCTTTCTTTTTTCAGTCCTGGGAAGTTGAACCCAGGACCTCATACATGCTAGGCAAGCACTGTACCACTGAGCTGCACCTCCAATCCTCTTTTTAAAATTGTGACACATTAAGTTGCATAGGGGGCACCTGGACTCAAACTTGGAATCCTCCTGCCTCAGCCTCCTGAATAGCTGGGATTATAGGGGTGCATCATGGTGCCCAGCTTCAAAATTATCTATTCTTGAGTGAGCTTTGATAGTATGTGCCTTTTATGGAATTCTTCTGTTCCATCTAAGTTGTGAACCTGACATGAAGTTGTTGATAAAATTCCTTTATGATCCTTTTAGTGTCTGTAGGATCTGTAGTGATGTTTTCTTTCATTCCTTATACTGACATCTTTATCAATTTCAAAAAGCCAGGCTTTGGTTCCATGACTTTTCTCTATTGTTTATCCATTTTCTATTTCATTAACTTTTAGCTCCCATCTTTATCATTTCCTTCTCTGCTTGCTTTGTGTTAAATATGCTTTTTCTAGTTTCTTAAACTAGAAATCAACGAGCTTTAAAGATACCTTTTTCTAGTTTCTTAAACTAGAAATCAACGAGCTTTAAAGATACCCCTGGCTTTGTGTGGAGAGTCCACCCCAGGGGACTAAGGAGGAGCCCAGGGCCGGCAGCGGCTCCCCGGGCGGGCTGCGTGGTGCGACCCCGGGAGTGGTGGGACGGGAGGACCCCGAGGGTGCGGGGCGATGTTTTGAGATTTTTCTTTGTATCTAAGCATTTAATACTAGAATTTTCTGAGCACTGCTTTACTTGCACCCCACAGTTCTGATATAATCATTTAGTTTAAAATATCTTCAAATTTTCCTTGTTACTCTCTAACTTATTGCTTATTTAGGAGTGTGTTGTGTAATTCTCCAACATCTGAGGATTCTTCAGTTTGTTTTGGTGAGAGAATACGCCTTATTATGGTTTTCATTCTTTTAAATTTTTTGACTTGTTTTATAATTGCCATGTGTGCACTTGAAAATAATGTATAGGCAGTCCACTGTTGCAGTGTTGTGTTCCAGAGATGTCTATGAGTCTAGAAGATAGTTATCAAAGCCTTATAATCTTTGTCTATTTGTGACATCAATTATTTAAGAATATGAAAAATTTAACTGCATTTGAAAATGTGCACCTATTTGAATCTTCTCAGTTTAATTTCATGAATTTTGAAGCTCTATGTGTATTGATAGCTGCTTTACTGTTGGAGTCCCAAATGCTAGAATATAGAGGTCTACCTCTTGGGGCATTTAACTTGTACAGAGAACAAACTTCTCCTCTCTTGCTGGAAGGCAAATCCTGGTTGGCCATACTAGGGGTACTGGGGGTGTTGGAGGAGTGTGTGCATGTATGGGAGGAGAGTGTTCCATAAATAACTGGCCATCAGTCTTGTGGCTTTCCAGTCATGCCTCACTCCCATCCTCCATAGTATTAAGCACTTCTGGCTCCTACTTTTTTTTCTCCCCATAGGCAAGCAACATAAACTATGCCTGCTTTAATTGTGATACAACAGCCACCTGTCTTCCTTCATCTTTCAAATTTTTGCTGAGATCTTATTTGCTGATGATCTTCCTCCTTTTCTCTCTGTGGCTGTGGTTTTATACATGTAAAACAATTTCCTAGAATTTTAATGCTGTCCTGGAAGAGCAGATATATTTTAATGAGAGCATATTCTCTAGTACTTTCTCTGCTAACCATTTGTAGTTTACCAAGCCCCAATATGGGTTCTGCAGCCTTTGCTGATTGGCTACCACATGCTTCCAGTGTACTGGCTTTCCCCAGCTCTGCCTCTGGAACCTATCTATTGGTATCACTTGCTCTCAGATATTACCCATAAATGCTGGCTTTACTCTGGCAACTGCTTTGGACCTTCCTTTGCTTTCACTCTGGGAGAACCCCAATAAACGTTTCACTCAGGAAGAAAGTAACTACTCATGTTCTTAAATAGTTGCCTGTTTGTATGCTCAACTTTCTGTCAAGATAGTATATGGGGATGTCCCACATCAGTAACTCTTTTCGACCACCTTGTTTTGTGGTCGCAAACTGATGTGCATTTTTGCATTTACCACAGAGATTTCCATGCCTATTATAAACCCCTTCAGCAGCAAATATTTATAATTAGTTTAGAGCGGGCTACTTAGGACTTACCTGCAGCCTTACCACTATGGCATCTGATCCTGTCATATCTGAGGCTAAGCAGGGTTGGGCCTGATTAGTACTTGGATGGGAGACTGCCTGGGAACACCAAGTCCTGTAGGCTTGGGAGAAGGACCTGGCAACTCACTCCCAAAAAACAATCAGCCTTTGAAAACCCTATGAATTGCAGAGAAGCAGTAACAATACTGTTTCACCTGTTGTACATAGGGTCACTATGAGTTAGACACCTACGCCACAGCACCTAACACTACCACCACCACTTAGGAGTTAAAGGAAATATGAAAAACACAAGGCACGTAATTTGAAGAGAAGAAGAGTTGCAAATTTTCAGAGAATGCGAATAAAGGGGAATATGCCCTGCTTGGACAAATATAAAGCTTCAGCAGTTTAAAACGCTAGGTAGGATATGTAGTTCTAGTAACACTGGCTGAATTGCGATGCACAGCTGTTTTCACTGTCCCCACCTGAAGAACAACAGTGCCTTCACGGCACAGCATAACAAAGTGCTTGGTCCTTAAATATTTCCAATCAGTGAGTGACTTTTCCGTGAGGGAACCCTATGGAATAACCTTCCTGTGTCTCCCCTGAAGAGCAGGAGACATTACGGATGTTAAGTCTTCACAGTACAGGCATGTGCAGGCAGTGTGGCCCGTGCGTCTCAGCAAGCGTCTCTCCTGTGCACGCGCTGGTGGATGTGCAGGTTCGAGCTCTGGCTGAAGCCCTTCCCGCACTTAGCGCACTCGTAGGGCTTCTCCCCCGTGTGCACGCGCTGGTGGATGAGGAGCTTGGAGCTCTGGCTGAAGCCCTTCCCGCACTTACCACAGCGGTAGGGCTTCTCACCGGTGTGTACTCGGAGGTGGATGCGGAGGTCCGAGCTCTGGCTGAAGCCCTTCCCACACTCGTAGCACTGGTAGGGCTTCTCGCCTGTGTGGATGCAGCGGTGGATGTGCAGGTTGGAGCTCTGGCTGAAGCCCTTCCCACAATCCCCGCACTTGTAGGGCCTCTCCCCAGTGTGCACGCGCTGGTGGATGTGCAGGTTGGAGCGCTGACTGAAGCTCATGCCGCACTCGCCGCACTCGTACGGCTTCTCCCCGGTGTGCACGCGCTGGTGGATGTGCAGCTTGGAGCTCTGGCTGAAGCCTTTGCCGCACCTGTCGCATTTATAAGGCTTCTCGCCCGTGTGCACCGCATGGTGTATGAGCAGGCTGGAGCTGCGGGTGAAGCCCTTCCCACATTTGTCGCACTTGTACGGTTTCTCTTCCGTGTGCACAGCCTGATGGATGAGCAGGCTCGAGCTGCGGGTGAAGCACTTCCCGCACTGCTCACACCTGTAGGGCCGTCCGGCCATGTGCTCTCCTTGGTGAAGGAGCAGTTCCGAATGCTGACTGAAGTCCTTAGCACACCGGCCACAGGCGGATGGCCTCTCTGCGGCGGGGATTTTCCCACCGGGATGACCATCTGGGCTGGCAGCCAGCATTTCCCCACAGCCATAGTTCCAGGGTTTCTTTATTGAGCGAGCTGTCTGATGACTGCCAGGGACCAACCGGGATTTCCATTTGTCCAGGTCTTCACAGGTACAGCCAAAGGGACCCGAAGACTCCTTCAACTGGCCATTCTGGCAAGTCGCCTCACCACGGAACAGTGGTGATGGCAGTTCTGTTATATCTGAACAATGGTTCACGGGAGGACTACCTCCTAACACCAGTTTCTTCTCAGGGCTTTCTCTAGTCACAAAGAGACTTTTGCTTCCCTGGGGCTCATCCTTACAGAGCTTCACAGAGGACACTTGTGTGGCCATTTGGCTGGATACTTTCAGAGTTTAAAAACTGACTTTAATGAGTCACTATGCTGTTCTTGTTTCTGGGAATATGACAAGATGCTTCTCTCCACTTCTGACGGGGATCTAGCTCAGGATCCCTGTTCACTGCCCCTTACAGATTCCTGGTGTAATCCCAGCTTCCAGGCACTGACAGGTCATCTCTTCCAAAATCAGCCAAGAGGAAAGCCCACATAACAGAGCCCGAGGTCCTTTCTCCTGAAGATTCCCTGCAGAATTTTCATTCTACTCTCCTAGGAAACAGAGAATTTAGTGATAAGCACAAAGGGTAGATTTCAAGATTCCAGGATAGGAGTGCCTAAGGCCTGAAAACTTGGTAACCAGGACTAAATGCAGCTTGTCCTTATAGTCCACGTCCTCTGGGTTAATGTCAGGAGAGGGAGACATGGGGACAGTCATTCCTTCTCTGATTTTAAGTACAGGCAATATTTTTTTCAGTAACCCTGCAGAAGGCTAAGACTCCTCCTATATTCTTGTAACAAATAACATTTCATTTCATTACATTTTATTTTGATTAAATTTCCATTTAAATTTCATAGGTTGGGGCAACAAGGAAGAAAATAGAAATCTTTTTGCTTAACACCCTGGAGTGTCCAGGGATGAAAGACAAATACACCAGTACTGATAACACCACGCTTAGTGGTGCAGATGTGTGTACAATACAGTATGATGTATGCCACCTGGCTGTTGGAGCACAGCATGGGAGCACTCAGTGCAAACTCTGGTGGCCTGGGAATGTTTCTGGGAAAAAAGGTGAAATGTAGAGAGCAAGTATGACATGTTTAGGAAAACTTGTTGTTGTTAGGTGCCGTCGAGTCAGGTATCCGATTTTTAGTGACCCTCATAGGGTTTTCAATGGCTGACTTTCAGGATTGCCTTGGGAGTGGATTGCCAGGTCCTTCTCCCATTTTTTGCGGTGCTGGGAAGTGAACTCGGGCCCTCAGAGATTGCAGCACAGTGCTCTATCAACTGAGCTAAATCCCAGCCCTTAGGAAAACTATAAATAGCTTATTGTGAGGGTGATTTAAACAAATAAACAAAAGGTAACAGTGGGTCTTGAGAGTGTAGCTCAGTGGCAGAGTGCTTGCCTAGCATGTGCAAGAGACTGTGTTTGATCCCTAGTACTAAACACACATACACACACAGACATGTAATTGTGATGAGGAATATGCCCTGGAGAGGAAGCAGGAGCCAGAGCAATGCTAGATTCTTAGGACTAAACCTTGTAGGAACTGAAAACTACTGAAGGATTTAAAATCAGAGTGAAATGACTGACTATACTGTGATTATAAACACCATTGAAAAGCTAGATTTTAGGAGAGAGGCATTTTGTTATCGATATTCTAGAGGAAAAATGGTAAAGGTGATAGTTGTGGAGAGAAAAAGGAGAGATTCATTCTAAATCATGTGATGACAAAGTAAACCCAGCAGGCAGCGGGAAAGAGGCAACCAGCATGTACCCTTGGTCCCCTGCCTGAGTGACAAGGTAGGCTCGTGTTACACAACAGGACAGGAAATCAAAAAGAAAAAGGCTGGAATGGGGAAGGGGGGCAGATGACAAACTCAGAACCCAATTTCAATCTGTGCTGCCGGTAGAACACTCCTGCAGTTCTCAGCAAGCAGGGACCCCCATGGGTCTACAATCCTAAGAGAACTACTAGCAACAGAGTTTAGACTTAGTGGTGTGAGTGTGACAAGCCTCCTATTACACTGAAATGACAAAAAAGAAATTCCTAAGATTTTTAGAAAAAAGAGGTTGCACTAGCAAAATAAAAGTATTGAGGAACTCCTAGATGGGAAGGAGCTGATAAATAAGGAATGATGGGGAAACTAGAGAGATAAATGCACTGTTCAAATCACAAATAGCACAGCAGGACATTTCCTCAAGACATCCTAGAATGCCAGGTATGGAGACACATGCCTGCCATCCCAGTGACTTCGGAGGCTGAGGTAGGAGGATCATGAGTTCGAGGCCAGAGGCAACTGGTGTAACTTAGCAAGACCCTGTCTCAAAATAAAAAATAAAAAGGGGCACTATCTTACATCACAGGAACTGTTAGGGCACCCACTGTGTATAAGAGGATGCAAGGTTAAAAGAGGCCAGGTACCCTGTCTCACAGCTAAGTGTCAAGCAATCTTCTTCTAAGGCCTGAAATCTACATGGGTTGAATAGCAAAAAGAAAACATGGCTAAGATGGAAGGTTGAGATATTCTCCTAGAATGCAGATTAAAAATATAGACAAATGGAAAGCTAAAAGTAAAAGTCCACTCTTAGGAGTATCATGAAGATAGAAAAGATAGAATTAAGCATGAGAAAATAATAAAAGAAATAACAGAAAAAACTGTTTCCCAGTACTCAAGGTTCAGGACCAACTGAACGCTAAAAACAGTATGTGAAAAGACCCACAGCTAAGCACATCCTTGGAAAACTTCAGGATTTTAAGAAAAACAAAACACCAAAACCTAGAAGATGCTAAAGCATCTCATCAGGAAGGCTAGATTATGTGTAAATAAATGTGAATTACACAGACACTGAACTACTAACTGGCAATACTGGATACCTGAAGATAATACAGCAATATCTTTAAATTTTGGAGGAAAAGTGGTTGCGAAATGAGAATTCTATACTCAGCCAATTAACCACTTCAATAGGAGGGAAGAAGTGTATCTTTTTCAGGTAAGAAAGAATTCAATACTGAAACAATCACTCAAAAATGTACTGTAGCAAAAAAAAAAAATTCAATTAAGAAAAAGATGATAGTGCCAGCTGCCAATGACTCGGGAGGCAGATGCAGGAGAATTGTGAATTTGAGGCCAGAGGCAGATGAGTAATTTAGTGAGAACATCTCAAGATAAAAAATAAAAAAGGGGCTGGGGTGCAGCTCAATGGTAGGGCACTTGCAAAGTCTGTGCAAGGCCCTGGGTTCAGTTACCCCTAGAACTGGAAAAAAAAAAAAGGAGGTGATACATAATACATGAAATAGCAATAAGCAAACAAATCAATAAAGTACATGAGACTGAATCAATTGTTTATACATAAAAGAAAAAAATAACCCAAACTCCACAATTACAATATAGAATGAAACTCTAACCCAATAAGAAATTTTGTTTTGTTTTATCTTTTTGTTGTTGTTGTTGTTTAATTTCATTTTGAGATGGAGTCTTGCTGTGTAGTCCAGGCTGCTCTGGAACTTGAGGTGATCCTCCCATCTCAGCCTCCCAGTACTGGGATTACAGGTGTGTGCCACCATGCCTGGCAAGACATACCTTTTAAGAAGTGAGTATTACATGTGGGAGGAAGGAGGGTAACTATAAGCACAGTATATGACTTGACTCTATAGTGAACCGTAATTATAGTCAAAACATTGTAAACAATCCACTGAAATGGCTAACACAGACTCTTGGGAAAGGATAATATAAAACATGCTGGGAGAGGTAATATAAGAAAGGTATATACTCATCTGTGACATGAGAAAGTCAACAGAAAATATCAAATATTGATAAATGATAATATATCACAATACTATAAATTCAAATTAAAAGGGTACTCAGGTACTATTTTCTCCTTTTACACTTGGGCACAGTGCCCAAGTCTGGAGACTCATTGCTGGTGAACAGGAAATGGTATCACTCATAATGAAGGACTGACATTCTGACAGTTATCTATCAAAATCAGGTGTGTGCACTCAGCATCACAGCTTGGAGGCTTTACTCATCAGACTTCAGACAGAGTTGTAAAATGGTATTTACATGAGATTACTCACTGCAAATGGTTTGTAAAAGCCAATGACCAGAATCTGGGTAAGCAGGAGTTAGGGAGATGAAAGAAACTTCATTGTGTACTTTTATACTTTATATTACCATATGAATGTATTCTTTTTCAAAAAAAAAAAAAAGTGAGAGAGAAAAGGAAAGCTATATTGTTTGGAATGAAGACAAACCCAATATAAGAGCTGCCCAAAGGATCACAATTGAGTGCTTTTAAGGAGCCTCACTGAGGTCCAGGAGCAGCAAAGCAGAACTGTTTATCACCAGCCTTTCTGTACAATTTCTACACCTAAGTGAGTGTATCATATTTACAAATTTTAAAACTAATGAGAAGAAACAAAAAGAACAAAAGGAAAAACAAAAGGAAAAGCAATAAAAGAAAAACAGTGAATACGGAGCAGTTAAATTATGAGGTGGGCCCAAATTACTAAATGGGGAAAGGATATTGCTTCAACATCCTTATCGTACAACACTTGGGCTGCAGAAACTGTAGGTATGCAAACATCAGTGGAGGAGAAATATTATTGACAGGTTTTGATAAACAGTAATAAAACTTTGTGATACTAGTTCAATATTTAAAATAATATGTTGGTATGATGGTGCATGCCTATAATCCCAGCACTGGGGAGGTGGAGTCAGAAGGAACAGGAATTTGAGGCCAGCTGGGGCTATATAGTGAGATCTTGTCTCAAAATACAAAGGGCTGGGAATACAGCTCAGTGGTACAGCAGTTCATGCATAAGGTCCTGGGTTCAATCCCCAGCACCAAGAAGAAAAAAAAAGCCAGGCATATGCCTGTAATCTTAGTACTCTAGAAGTAGGAGAAGGATATGAGTTTGAGGATAGTGTGGCCTACCCAGAGAGACCTTTTCTCAAAAACAAAACAAAACAAAACAAAAACAAGTAAGCACTAGGAGAAACTATTCCCATTAGAAAAAGGGTCCTTTTTTCCAGCCTGGAATATTCTTCCCTTCACCAGTCATCTGGTTAAGTGATTAATCCTTTAGCTCTCAGTTTAAATGTCCCTTTGGAGGTCTTCCCTGAAACTTTGAAGAATACACATGTCCTGGTCCCACCACATGCCTTCACTCTCTCAGAGCACTGTTGTACCCTTAAGACTTATCAAATATACTGTATTACACAGTGCTTATGTAATGTTTCTTCCACAAAACTCTGACAAATATTTCTTCTTTACTAAACTCCATTGCAGTCAATTATTAAATAGTGACTAGGGGTTTAGCTAAGTTAGTAAAGTGCCGCTCTGCAGTCTCAGAGGCCTTGGGTTTGTTCCTAGCATCGCAAAATGAGAGAAGGACCCGGCAGCCCACTCCTGACACAATCAGCCAAGGAAAACCCTATGAGGGTCACTGAGTTGGACATGACTTGTGGGCACCTAATAACAACATGTACACATAGCACTCAAAGTACAGTCAGTCCTCTGTATCTGTGGGTTCTGTAATCAACCAATCACAGATTGAAAATACCTGAGTAAAAAGACTGCATCTGTATTGAATATGTACAAACTTCTTTTTCTCTTGTCATTATTCCCTACTCAGTACAGTAAAATAACTATTTACAAATCATTTACTTTATATCAGGTATTATGTCATTTCAAGATGATTTAAAGCATACATGAGGTCATGCATGGCTTTATGGTAACACTGTCATTTTATAGGAGGGACATGAGCATCCTGGGATCTGGGTATCTTCAGGGGTCATGGAACCACTCCCCTAGCTCCCCTAGGGATACTGAGAGACAGTTATATTAGACACACTGCTCTCTCTCCAGGATCCTGGCTAGAAATGAGGAAAATCAATCAGACTCTCAAATCCAATGGTTAAAAGAAAACCATATAGCCAGGTGCGGTGGCACACACCTGCCTGTAATCCCAGTGACTGGGGAGATGGAGGCAGGAGGATTGCAAGTTTGAGACCAGAGGCAGTCTGTGTAATTTAGTGAGACCCTGTCTCAAAAAGTAAAAAATGGGCTTTAGGTGCAGCTCAGTGGTACAGCACTTGCAAAGCATGCAAGCACGAGGCCTTGGGTTCAACTCCTAGTACCATAAAATAAAAAACAAAAACAAACAAAAAAAGAAAACCATATACAAAAAAGGTCAGCATTATCATGTCTGAGACTGTGAGATATGAATAGGAAGTTCTGAGAAGGAGGTCAAGAGCAAGGAGCAAAGGCTTCTCACAGGTGGACTTTATGTAAAATCTTCCAAGGACAGAAGGAACGAGGACATGGAATAACCACAAGCTCCAGAGCAAGGGAAGTACAGAGGACCAGAGGAAAACAGAGTGAGCTGGAAAGGAGGGTAAACTTGGGCAGCAGAGAACAGTGTGCCGTAGGTATGGCCAGGGTGCTAAGGGCCTCAGAGGCAGGCAGGGAGTTCAGTCTCTAGCAGCCGACTAGAGGCAATCCTGTTTTTTTTTTAATCCTAAAAGTGACATAAGTGGTATGTTTCAGGGAGGAAAGTTCACTTGCACATCTACCTTGAGCTTACAAAGTAATGTCAGTAATCTGGCTAACTTGTAATTCAAGCCTTAAGTGGATGCATTTTAGGGTGAGATTGGTGGGATTTAAGAATGTTAATAAATTTGAAAGAACTTAAAGTCAAAAAAAGAATTGGTGAGAGGTTTGAAGATACTGAGGGTGGGGGAGAGTGAAACTTAATAATGGCCTATATCTAAACTGGGCTGGGGTTTAACTCAGTTGGCAGAGTGCTGCTGTGTGCACTCTGAGGCCCTGGGTTTGGTCCCCAGCACTGCAAAAATGGGCGAAGGACCTGGAAGCCCACTCCCAAAACAATCAGCCACCGAAAACCCTATGAAGCAGAGAAGCATTGACATAGTGCTGGGCATGGCACAGTGTCAGGGGGTGTTTTGTCCTGTTCTACACAGGGTTGCTACGAGTCAGACCTGACTCAAGGGTACCTAACAACAATATCATCATCTAAACTAGGGGACTAGAAGAACTTTAGTACTGACTAAAGTGGGGATATGGGAAAAGTTTGTTGTTTAGATGATTCCTCAGGACTGCGCATAGACTGGACATAATGATTGCTACATTGATACAAAACACCTGGTATGTCTCCTGGTGGTGGGGAGGGGTGGTTAGTCCTGTAACTATGGCTATGGAATGGTCAAAAATATACAAGTTAGTTAGGCTTGTTGTAATATACCAATATTCCCTTGTGGAGGGAAAGGAGGGAGGGTCACAAGACTCTCAACTCTACGTGCATGTGTGTGTGTGTGTGCGCGCGCGCGCACGCAAGTACAAATACCCAGTGAAAACTGAATAGCAGAGAAGCACTGACAATAATGCTGGGCATGACACAGTGTTGGGCCATGTTTCATCTGACCCAACTTGACTGCACCTAACAACACTCACACACACACACACACACACACACACACACACACACACGAATGAAATAAAAAATAATGTTAGGGAGAGGAAGACAGCAGAACACAGCAGAGCCGAGCACAGCAAAAGAGGGGAGAAACTTGTCAGTGGTACAACTGCCCATAAGGCTGCCAGGGAGTCACACACTCCTGTAGGGAAGCCCCCTTGGGAGGGAGTTAATGAGGGTGCAGCTGTGAGACATCTTGGTGAGAATTTCTCTGGGGGAGGGAATGCTCCCCTCGGTGTCGCTTTTACATAAGGGCTTTCCATGAGTTACCCACACCCCCTGTATGATGTTATTAGGTGCCATGGAGTTGAGTCTGATTCAGTGACCTTCACAGGTTTTCAACGGCTGATTGTTTTGGGATTGTTTCAGGAGTGGATTGCCACATTCTTCTCCCATTTTTTTGTGGTGTTGGGGTTCCTGAGAGAGTGTGGAGCAGCACTCTACCAATGGAGCTAAACCCCAGCCCACTTCCCATAGAAAGCCCCCAATAAGCTCATGGTTCATAAAGGGTAATGTGATGGATTCTTTGATCTGTTTGTTTTCTTTTGGGCATTTATGCAACAAAGTTAAAAAGGAGAAGAATCTTCAAAAATTTTAACACATTATGCTTGAAGTCACATTGGATATTCAAGTACAGGTATCCCATGGCCAAGAAAATAAGGTAGAAATAGAGTTTAATAGGAAGAGAGGAAAATAAAGACATGAAGGTTATCAAAGTAGAGAGCTGAAGCCTTTTAATGTTTAATAGCTCTTTGTACAAGTCTATGTTTCCGGCATACATTCTCAACATGGGTCATACTGACTCCAACCTGGTGAGAACTGTTTTTTTTTTGGGGGGGGGGGCAAAAAGTCCATGGTACATGTGAATAATCCTAGCTGGCAAAATCTTATTCCTAAGTATTTAATCTCTCAGAAAGAAGTTGAATTCAATATGTCTCTATGGGGGTAGGGGATGGAAATTAAATAAAAATGCTGTGCAATACTGATTGACAGTTTTCAGATATACAGTGATCCAAAATCAAACAAGCACTATGGGTATGGCTCAATGATAAAGCACTTGCCTTGCACAGTGAGGTGCAGGTTCCATCCCCAGCATCTCAAAAATAAAACAAAACAGCCCTTTGGGATTTCCAAATTTATAAGCAAGTAAACCTTCAGCGAAAAGGAGTAACAGAGAGAATAGAAGTAACAGGACAACTATGACTTCATTCAAGACAAATAATTTCAAGAGAAAGTCCACACTGTAAAAACCTTAATAAAACTTATAACAGAGGCCTGGTGTGACAGTGCATGACTGTAATCCCAGCATCAAGGCAGGAGGATCTCAAGTTCCAGGCCAACCTGGGCTACATAGGAAGATCTTGTCTCCAAAAAACCCAACCAAACAAAAATCTGATAACAGTAAATATGCTAAAAGAAAATTAAAATGAAAAAAATCCTGAAAGGGGTGGTGTGTGCCTATAGACCAAGCTCCCTAAGAGGCTGAGGCAGAAAGATAGTTTGAGCCCAGGAGTTGGAAGCCAGCATGGGCGACATAGTGAGACCATGTCTTGAAAATATGAAAGAAAAGTTTCTCCTGAAAAGCAGTAACTTCCAAGGAAGTAATTTTGGTACAAGGTTAGAGTACAGGCCTTGGGTGTATATAAGGAACACAAAAGGGTGTGACTCTCACCATCCAGAGGAACCGGCTCCCCTTGGAGTTCCTGCCTCGCTCCCTAGGTGTAGCTGAGAACACTGCTGGAGAGCCACTATCACCAAGGGAAGAGGACCAGGGCTCTGCCTGGACTGAGGAGGGAAAACCCCTGAGAACCTCGTGACAGCTCTTCTTAGTTGCTTTAGTAGAATGTCTGGTTTTGACTACAAAATAGCAATTTCACATGGTTTAACCTACTAGGTGCATATTCCTATGTAAAACTTGTTCTTAGATGCTGCCGTGATGGGTCTGACTCATAGTGACCCTCACTGGGTTTTCAATGGCTAATTGTTTTGGGATTACTTCAGGAGTAGATTGCCATGTCCTTCTCCCATTTTTGCGGTGCTAGGGGTCAAAGCCGGGTCCTCAGAGAGTGTGCACTAGCACTTTACCCACTGAGCCAAATTCCAGCCCCATGTAAAAATTATCAACATATTTTTAATGGCTATGTATCTTTCTTATGATCCACAATATCTGGCTAATACCCTTTGGTATATTTAGTAATATTTTCACTATTTTAAATAACCAGTAATGACTGTCTTTGATCATAATTTTTAGGTAGAATGACTCATTTTTTTTAGAATACCTAAAAATTAATTACTATAAGTGAAAACGTGTAAGGCTCTCCCATTCAAGAAGTCAAAGTGTTTTCCAGAAGTAAGTCAATGATACTGTTATCTACCTCTAGAGTTTGAGAACATCATAGCACAAGTATTGACCATTTTCAGGAGGGGAGGGGGATGAATCTCTGCATGTGTAAGAAAAGAAACAGTGGAAACTAGGTATTTCACAGCAGGGAGATATTTTGTTGTTGTTGTTAGGTGCCGTCAAGTTGGTATCCGACTCATAGCGACCCTCTGTACAACAGGGGAAACACTATTGTCAGTGCTTCTCTGCTGTTCATAGGGTTTTCAATGGCAGATTGATTTTTGGGAGGGGGTTGCCAGGTCCTTCTCCCAAGCCTACAGTTTCTGGTGTTCCCAGGCGGTCTCCTATCCAGGTACTAACTAGGTCTGACCCTGCTTAGCTTCCGGGATCAGATGCCACAGGGCTACCGCTGCAGGGAGGTATTTAGGGAATATAATTTAGGGAATATAAAGTCCAAGCAAAGATGGTTCACAGTCAGAGTGGGGGAAATGTGGGAAAAAATGAGAGTACAGATAGGAGTCACGAAAAAGGGAAAGGCCAGACCCTCTTGAAGAGGTAGATAGGACACTAACTGACTGGAGTCCCAGGAAGAACACAATACCCAGAGGCCCCACCTCCTACACAGACCAAAGAACTTCAGGGGACTTTAGCCTGGGTTGGCAACTTGCCACCATGGCCAATTCTCCATCATGGAAGAATTTTCAGCTTGATCCACTGAGGTGACATCTGGGAAACACACAGGACGTGGATGACTGTGCAGAATGCAAAATCAGTCCCAGGTCCTTCCCCTGCCTGGAACCCGTCCAAACTCAAAGTCTGGGTTTTGAAACAACTCAGTAAAGTGGTGACCACTGTCCAGTTCTTACCAAGGAAAGTTCTTCAGCCATGCAGCATAGTCAGAAAGTGTTCTTTTGTGCCAAACAGGAATTAAGAAACAAGGATGCCATTAAACAATGTTCAGGTTCGTGTGCCATTCTCCACCATTCCAGCTCTGCACAGCTTCCTCTGGCAGGGCCCAGATGCCCACCCTCTCCTTCAGGAAGTTCACAGACATGGTACTGGGTCCTGAAACATTGAGCACAACCCCCCCGACCAAAAACCACTGCATCAACACCCTAGAGGGAAAGTGAGCTGGTAGCACTGGAAAAGGCAGGAAGAGCAGCCTGTAGCTCAGGGTCTGGAGAAGCAAGGTGGAGCTTTGTTGGAAAGCCTCTTTTCCAGCTCCACTACTACTTCCCATCATGCCCTGCCCCTCCTGCCCAGAACTGATCTAGGCTCTAGCCTTCACCTCTGTGCCTGTGGTTGCCTCTTACTGTCATCTCACTGCTGTGTTGTCCTTCCCACCCCAGTACCACCACCATCCCCACAACCTCAACCCTGGAACAATCTACCCACCGTTCTGCCCTAGTTCCCCAATCACTGTGCTGGGGAGTACTGCTTCCTTTCACCAAACTCCAATAGCCACAATCAGAGCTAGCCTACTCCTCCCATCCTCTTCCTTCCCTTTCACCCAGCCCCAGCCCCCTCCACTCTCCCACAGTACACCTGGGTCTGCCTGCACCTCTGTCCTAAATGGCTTTTCTGTGGCTCCAACACCATCCTCTCTCACCTGCACCTACCTAGTATCTGCTCTTTCTACCTTGCTCCCCTACAGGTGATGTCCCCACATAGCAGCCAGGGTGATGTTTGCGAACACAAAGTAAGGCACAAGGCCCCCAAGGCTTTTCAGTGGACATCAAGTAAAATGCAGACTCCTCATTCTGGCCCATGAGGCTCTGCAGACCCGGTCCCTGTTACCTCCCTGAACCTCAGCCCAACTTACACCTCTCTTGTGGTGACCCTTGGTTCTGGCAACTGAGAGGTCCTTGAACCACACCAAACTCATTCTCAACTCAAGACCTCTGCACTAGCTGCCCTTCTGCCTAGAATGTTCTTTTTCCACAGCTTCTCATACCTGGTTCATCATCACTCAGGTCTCACCCTAGCTGTTGCTCTCTCAGAAAAGCACTTCCTTGACGATCTAATCCCCAGAGGCACCCAGTAACTACCACTTCCTTGGTTTTAATTTCTTTATACTACTTGCATGCCTCAACTCATTGCCTTGTCTACTCTCTTGCTTTCCTGTGTCTTGTCTGTCTCTCCCTATTAAGACAAGGTACCCTGGGACAGAGAGGCTGCCTGACTCATGCACTGCTGCATCCCAAGGCCTCAAGCAGGACCTGACACACAAAAGGAGTCCAAATATTTCTTCTGTGAGCTGTAGCACGTCTCTTTTGTACTAGAGCTGCCTGAGGGAGCAAGACTTCTCAAACTTCCAGGCTTTTGTTTTTAACAAACATTAATTCTCAATTTCTGTATGTATGTCTGCATAGTGCATGGGCTGGCACCAATGAGCCTCGTTCTGAGAAGCAGAGTTATGGATTATAATAAAAATGAAAGGAGTCAAATGAAACCCACAGTTCAATGCTGGGTCTGGGAAGTGCCCGTTAACCTTTAGAAGGCAGTGCTATCTCATAAATTGGATTAGCTGAGACAGCTTCCACTGGAGCTGAGGATGCCACTGTTTCCTCAGGAAGCTGAGGCCAGCCAGGCCAGCCCTGCAGGGGTTACCCAAGTAGTCCCCACTGCAGAAGGGAAAAGTGAAGGATTGGAGCGGCTTTCTCCCAAGTCTTCCTTCCCAGGGCAGGGTCCTGCCTCTGAAAGGTGGATGGAGCAGAAGCAGCCCATAAGGCCCTGGGCAAAGGTAGGGCCAAGGACATTGGACATCTACCACAATACCCTACAATAAGCCATAGCCCACTGAGTAACCAAACAAGTGGATTGCTGGGGGTGTAGCTCAATGGTAGAGCAGTTGCCTAGCATGTGTGAGGCCCTGGGTTCCATCCCTACCACCACAAAAAGTAATTAAAAGAAAAAAAAGGTGTATCAGTCACTTCAGTCGATCAGGTCTTTTATTCCAAGCCTTACACAGAAAGGTTTCTTTCTGCTCCAGCTAATCTCTCCCTGTGCATTCTAGATCAAATCCTTTCCTCTCTCTTCAAAGACTCAAATCCACCAATTATCTTTTCTCCCCTTCATTTTTTATCCATTTTCTAGCAGTCGTCTGGATTGTTTAGGCCTCCTTCTCTACAAATCTCCCTCCCCCATGACCACTGCCACCGTCTTCATATGGCCCTGGTTGTTTTTGTTTTTGTTTTTAACCCAGACCACAATAACTCCTTACCAAGTTTTCACAGTACATGTTTTGTCATCTTTCAATCCACAGTTATTAATTCTTTAAGATCCTGCAAATAAAGTAGTGGGGAGAATCCCATGCCAAGAATGGGAAGGATATGTGGATAGACTACCAACTTTGTAGCAGGTTGGAAATTCCAAGATGAGAAGTGGTACAAGAGTGGAGCAATGAGAGGAAGCAGTGTGCAGGGGAAATGAGTAAGGGAAAGAAAATAGCGCTGCTATTGCAGCAAGAATAACCAAGACTGAAAGGCTCTGAATAATGAATAATCTGCCCTGGTATCCATGGAGCTAATGAGCCACCCCCAGACAGGACTCTTGCTTACTGTGGGAAAGGGGACTCAATACTCTAAAGACTATTCGAAGATGAAGGTCAAAGCCCAGGAGCTCCTTATTCTCACCTACAAAAGTTGAACTCTTCAGAACTGTAGACAGGTAATCATGTAGCTTTCCACTTCCTTTCCAGAGCCTCTCCCTGTTGTGTCCAACTTAGGGGCGGGAGTCAGTAATGCAGAAACTAACAAGCACTATAATGCACTGGATTACCTGGAATCATCCAAATGCAGCATGCTCACCCCTTTCCACATTGCTTTTGCCCTGACCTGGATTCCTCCCACCTACTCTGAAACTCCTTTCAGGTCTCAGCATCTTGCATGTGTCTCTGCTACAGCAGTTAAGTACATTTCCCCAGCTAAGTATAAGAGTCTGAGGGCCAGGAGTCATGCTCATCTAATCTTTAAATCCCTGGCAAATAGTACAAGTGACTCTGAATCTAAATGACAAATACTTACATGTCTGCGTTCAATTTAAATGAACAATGAAATGATACAAGGGAAAGAGAACTTAAAGGTTATCAAATCCCCAATTTATAGATGAGAAAACCAAGGTTCAGAATGGTGAAATGACTTACCCAAGGTCACAGAGGGAGCGAGGGTTAAATTGGGACTCCTGCCTTCCAGCAGAAATCAAGGACAATTTTTGGTACATAGAAAACACTTAGTAAGTATTGGTAAAATGAATTCCTTTCTTTAAATTAAAAAAGTTATTATTTAACATATACCAGGATCTCACATTTTACTATATTAGAAATCCCTAACTAATGACATCAATACTGAATAAATAACCATCAGGGAATAGGTAGGAGGGAGGAAAATACCCTGAGTCCCAATCTTGCACATGTTCATCTCTCCTCATGTCCTCACTTTTCAATGCTCTCAGTACCTTGAGAGAATTTACTAACCTCCATATGAACAGATTTTTATAAGCACTCATAATCTCTTCCTATGTACGCAAAAACTGCATTTGCCAAGCAAAAAGATGGCATTGGTGATGGTAAGAATGAATTTTTTCCCCTCAAAATCCAGCCTAACCCAGGCATGGTGGCATGTTCCTGCAGTTTCAGCTACTCAGGAGGTAAAGGCAGGAGGATTCGCTTGAGCCTAAGAATTTGAGGGAAGCTGAGGCAACACAAGACCTTGGCTCATAAAAAAGAAAAATCCAGCCTGATATTTTAATCCTGTAACTTCAAGTGTGATATGACTTTTTTTTTTTTTTTTGAGACAAAGTCTCATTATGTAGCCCAGGGTGGTCCTTAAACTTGTGATCCTCCTCCTGGGCACGGTGGCACACACCTGTAATCCTAGCAGCTCTGGAGGCGGAGGTGGGAGGATCGCCAAGTTCAAGACCAGAGGCAGTCTGTGTAATTTAGTGAAACCCTATCTCAAAAAGTAAAAAAAAAAAAAAAAAAAAAAAAAAAAAGGGCTGGGGGGCGCAGCTCAGTGGTCCAGCACTTGCAAAGCATGCAGGTGCGAAGCCCTAGGTTCAATCCCCAGTACCGAGAAAACAAAACAAAACAAAACAAAAAACTTGTGATCCTCTTACTTCACCTTCTCAAGTGCTGGAATTATAGGCCTTTGCCACCATAGCTAGCTTTAATGAACTGTTTTATTATGGAGGAGTATCCTGGATCCAGGAAACAAGGGCTTTACTTCTGGCTGTGCTGCTCTTTCTTACAAAGGAGGAGGCCCTTTCTTTCAGCTCCCCAGTACCAGGGCAGGGAGGGCATGGCTGACACCATCTGTCTCAAATGCTCTAAGTTCAATCTTTTTTTTTTTTTTTTTTTTTTTTAATTAGAAATTTTTAATGTACATCATAATGTGATTCATTTTGACATGCTTTTCGTTGTGACAATTTTCATATATGCAATTTGATAAGCATTATTCATATAGGTTACCCCTTACCCTCCTCTATGTTTCCCCCCTCCCCCCTTCCTATCTAAGTTTCCCATCCAAGTCTTCTCT